>NLAC01001716.1:0-21726 GCA_002374635.1 Metschnikowia sp. 04-218.3
ACAGAAGTACCAAACCACATTAATTTATTCAACCAACTTTTCTTTAAAACTTTCAACTCAAGGTATACCTTTATACATGGTATGAGATACCTGATGGTTGTAACATGACCCAGGACAACATTAGTTACATTGGAGGTATGACTAGGAAGGTCATGTTGCGCGTTATTGCATAGGAACACCAATGTCTTCCTTCTTCAATACTCTAATAAGGTGCTTCAGTGAAGTGTCCGTCATTTAATTGTTAAGCTAGGTATATTATAACTCTTTCTGTGTCTTATATAATTAGACTTTTTCATACCTTCAAAAGTGGGAACCTGCTTTATAGAGGAACCCTGCTTTATAGACCAATCGGAACCCCTTCCACGGTGACTCTCTGTGTGCGTCATCGTCCTCCCGTTCTGATTAAACCTCATTCTTAATTATTGTTAATAAGATTTCATTGGAGTATCACCGTGAGTTCCTTAAACACCTCTTCTTGAATGGCTCCTGCACAAAGGGCATTTCTTTGGAGGTCTCTTATTGCATCCTTCCTTCTCTTGCGTTCGATACTCGGCCCGTTCCATTTCCAGTTTGCTGGCTGCTCTCTTGTATAATTTCATCTGCTCCTCTTGCATACTAACCGTATGACTTTAATATCCAGTGCCTAAGAGACGTGCGAGTCTCATACGTTCAACAATGTGTTCAACACTAGAGTGACGTAGAGCAGTAGAGTGTGTTGAACAGGGTCAATATACAATTTCCAAATGAAACAATAAGCTTACTCCAAAAAAAATCAGGAGGAGGTTTCAGTCTGAGGAGGTTTAAGAAAAGGGCTCCATGAAATCGGTCCAAGAGGTATTGGTCTGAGGTTTTGGTCAGAGGTTTTGGTCAGAGGTTTTGGTATGGTTGAGATGAAACGGTTACTTTTAAATACATCTTTGAAGATTGAAGGAGTACCATGTTCGGCCAGAAAGGAAACATATAGAGTGGTCTCTCTGATCTACCAGAGGTTTACCGGAGGTAAGCTTAGTTAAGGATATACCTAAGTTTAGCAACTACAACAAGAACTAAGATGTCAACTATCTCTCTTTTGTTATAACGATTCATGAAACACCATTACATCCGCATACTAATCTATGGAACATTAAGAACCACGCCAAACAAATACTCATCCAGTCTCAAAGTAACGAAACCATTCTATGGATTAAACTTGAATTATTTCTTGAACAATCACATTCCTGTGTAGTCTAGTATGGTATAGTCTAGTCTAGTCTGGTGTTGGTATAGTCTAGTATAGTATAGCATAGTATATCATAGTATAGTATAGTCTAGTATAGTATGAGTATGAGTATTGGTAGTGTAGTACTAGTCTAGTAAAGTATGGTATAGTCTAGTAAATTATGGTATTGTATGAGTACTGGTTAGTATAATATTAGTATTAGTATACTATATCATGTATTGGTATAGTATTGGTATAGTATGAGTATTGGTATAGTATAATGTAGTAAAGTATAGGATAGTATATCATAGTATGAGTATTACTATTAATATTAGTCTAGTCTAGTATTGGTATAGTATGGTACCACTGTCGTGTCCATTAGTATTATTAGTAGTATAGTATTGTATAGTATTAATATTGTGTAGCATAGTATAGTATAGTCTAGTATAGTCTAGTATAGTCTAGTACTGGTATAGTCTAGTCTAGTACTAGTATAGTCTAGTCTAGTCTAGTATAGCATAGTACTGTCCTGTCTCAGTATCACCATCTCTAGTCACTGTTCTATCCATTAGTACTAGTATAGTACTAGTATAGTATTGGTATAGTATAGTACTAGTATAGTATTGTATGAGTATGAGTACTGGTATGAGTACTGGTATAGTATAGTATAGTATAGTATGGTATAGTATAATATAGTATATTATAGTATATTATAGTATAGTATAGTCTAGTATATCATAGTATGAGTATGAGTACTGGTATAGTATAGCATAGTATAATATAGAATAGTCTCTAGTATCATTGTCCTGTACCTTAGTATTGGTATAGTATTAGTAGTATTGGTAGTATGAGTTTAGTATGAGTATAGTATGAGTATAGTATTGGTAGTATTGGTAGTATTGGTAGTATGAGTATTGGTAGTGTTGAACAGGCGAGATGGTCAATAAGTAGTTTCAGATGAAACAATAAGCTGCATATGAAACCAGGGGAGTTATCGGTCTAAGAGGAAAGAAGGAAAGAAGAAAAGAAGAAAAGAAGAAAAGAAGAAAAGAAGGATTACGGTCCAAAAGGATACTTATACGCAGAACCCTCTCCTTGAATCAGCGTTGAGTATAGGAATGAGAGGTTATGGGAACTTCCAGATATTACGTTTCATCCACAATACAAAACTCTAAGATGTCAATTGGTTCTCTTTTGCTACAGCAATTGATAGAAGACCTTTACATCCAGTTACTACTCTATGGAACCATTCAGATCCACGCCAAACAGAGTACGGTATAGTAGAATACCGAGTACTGAAGATACATATGAATATCCTGCAGAAAACAGAAGGTATGGTTTTACTCTGGTTTACTCTGGTTTACTCTGGTTTACTCTGGTTTACTCTGGTTTACTCTGACTTGACCTTCACATGATTTAATCCACATTCAGTCTTTATAAGAGAAGGTTCTGCATATATACATCTTATTTCACTTCAACTCAACGTCTTAACAATCATAGTCCTCTATTCCAATACCCAAAGCCATCAGTCTCTTTTCTTCTCTTCTCGTCAGTCTCGTCTCTCGTCAGTCTCTTTTCTTTTCTTCTCTTTTCTTCTCTTCTCTTCTCTTTTCTTCTCTTCTCTTCTCGTCTCTTTTCTTTTCTTCTCTTCTCGTCTCTTCTCTTCTCGTCTCTTTATACCATGGATTGAATAAATGATTTTCTAATCACCACTTGAACTGACCATTTCCATGGCCTGCATAGAAACCACTTCCTGCCATTCCCTCCAATCTGATTTCAATCAAACTCTTCACATATTCTAGTCAAACTAATCATCATTGGAAATAAAAGTTGAATCATTTTCGAATCTTCATTCATAGGAACTTGGGCCACTTTTAACCTCAGCGACTGCATACAACACCACATTGTTCTAAACCAATGAATCTTTTGGGACCGAGGTTCTTTTCTTCAACTACCTCGAACTCAGAGATTTCCCATTTCTCATATTCACACTCTGATCATGTCCATATCCAACATAATAATTCCCACTATAATTCCCATTATGATTCATAGTCAAATTCACTTTGAAATCTCGGGTTTTGCCCCATCCACACTTTAATGCCCGGCCATTGACACTTAAGCCGGACATTTGAACTATAGCCATAGCTGCACGTTCATGGGTATCATACCTGCAGAAAGCACATCCACGGTCAGGATGTAACTTCAAATCCACAATGTATCCGAAACTCTGGAGCAACGGTACCAAATCATCCCGAAGACTGGCCTGTGCCACATTTCCAATATAGACGGTAGTTTGCCATACTGGAGCTTGGTTTACGATCATATCGTATGTTTGGGGCCGAATTGAAGGATGAGGAGAAAATTTCCGTGCAATCTGTATGGGTTGAGGAGTTTGGCCATTTTGAAAAGTCGGGTAATTTGTTCCATTTTGATACATTCCGTACATTGAAGAAACCAGGTAGTCATGGGTCTGGAATCCAGTTCCAGAGTCATGGGAATGTCCAATTGTTGAATATTGAAATGTCTGATTTTCTGGATTTTTCAAGCTTTGATTTTCTGGATTTTTCAAGCTTTGATTTTCTGGATTTTTCAAGCTTTGATTTTCTGGATTTTCCAAGCTTTGATTTTCTGGATTTTCCAAGACTTGATCTTGAGTACTTTCCAAGCTTTGATTTTCTGGATTTTGCACCACACGTTCTCCTTTAGATCCCATTAAATAAGAGCTTTTTTGAATCGGAACATTTCCAAAAGTTCCGGTATTTAAGCTACCCACACTGAAGTTATACAGTACCGGTTGGAACTGCTGGTTTGGGAAACCTAGAGTACCATTCATATACTCCGGAGGAAGCACCGAAAACAGATAAGGAGAATAGTTTTGCAGCAGTCGAACCCGACTTTTAGGAGTCCGATTGGACTGGCCTGTAGGCAGCTTGTACAGAGCCCAGTTGCATCGGATAGTCCTTCCCAAAAGAGCCTTTCCATTCATAGACTGCATAGCACTCTCTGCATCGGCAATATCGAGAAACGTCACGAATCCGTACCCTCGGGACCGGCTCGTTTGCATATCCCACATAACATGAGCCAGCTTGAGCGATTCAAAGTGCAGGAAAAACCGGAAGAGGCCTTCATCGTCAACTTCCGCCGAAAGATCTCCCACGAAAAGGTTAAATGTCTGGTAATGACTCTTGCTATGAGTGTTGAATGTGGAGGATTGGTAAGCAAAATTGATATTTAAACAAGTTTGCTGGATCACGTGTCCATCATATTCTTCAATCGCTTCAACTGCATCTTCTTCACTCCGGAAATGAACAAATGCATAATTGAACCCGGGTTTATTTTTATCCGCAATCATTTTGACTGAGAGAACCGATCCATTAGCCGAAAGCACGTTTTCGAGCGTTGTTTCGGTAATGGTCCGGTCTAGACCGCCGATATAGAGGATACTTCTGGCGATTTCCCGGCCTCCAGCTTTGGCACTTGCTATCGAAGGGCCAGATTTAGATCCTAATGATTTTGTACCTAGTTTTCTATCATTTTCTGTGGATTTTGACGGTTTTCCCAGTTTTCCAGGTTTCCCCGATTCTCCAGATTTCCCAGATTCTCCAGATTCTCCCGATTTTGTCGATTTCCCAGATTCTCCAGATTCTCCCGATTTTGTCGATTTTGTCGATTCTCCCGATTTACCCTTTCCTCCAGACTTTTTCGTTTTTCCCGAAATTCGTCTAACATCCATCAGAAAATCATCATCTAGACCTTCCCCTGGACCAATTTTAATGTTTTTTTTTGGAATCCCCGATATTTTAACCGCTCGGGATTCAATTCCCGAACCCCCAGACACTTCAGAATTCTCTGAAACCCCAATTTGGCCATGCAAACAATTCAGTACTTTAAGGTGTTTTCCACCATTTCCATTTTCCATTTTTTCTACCAAATTCGTTTCAGATCCAGACACCACATTATCTTGAAGAGGAGAAAGAAGATTTGAAGATTGGGCTGGAACGGGCCGGAGGCGAAAATGGGCCAAATCCAGATCCAGCACACTCGTTTTGGGGAGCGGAATCGAAGACATTATGACGAATTGGGGGGGCGGAAATAGGCGCCGGCACTGGGTGCAGGACAACGGAGATGGTGTGCAGGACAAAGGAGATGGTATGCAGGACAACAGAGATGAAGGGCTTGTTTCAAACCAATTAGCCTTGTGTTTCAGATGTTTTATTTGCTAAGTAGATGATTTGCGATCGGCTGCATGCACCTTGCGGCCGCGGCGTACGTTATGAGTTCGGCACGACTAATGGTTATGTGCACTGCCCATAAATTATATTTACAATTTAATATAGTAATTGATTATGTAATGAATTAGATATTGTATGGATTTTCAATATGGTGGATTTTCTGGATTTTCAATATGGTGGTTTTTCTGGAACTTAAATGTGGTGGTTTTTCTGGAACTTAAATGTGGTGGTTTTTCTGGAACTTAAATGTGGTGGTTTTTCTGGAACTTAAATGTGGTGGTTAATTCTGGAACTTAAATGTGGCTGTATATACAGGACACACATAAAATGATCAACTGGGTAGTTAGTATTTGGCCAACAATCAAATGACTAAATTTCATACCAATTTCTTTTTGTAGTCAAGTAACTCTATATGCATTCATTAGAGTAGTACTTTTTTTACTATATCGGGATATAGTAGAGTTTAGTATGGTGTAGATCTGACTCTATCAAATGGCCGATTCTGTAAGAATCACAATGGTTTGATATATTGTACTAAACTGTACGACTCTTTCAAGTCTATTTGGAAGCTTAAACAATTTCCACATTTGTATACCAGGAGTATTGGACTTTATGGACACCATGATGAGTAATGCATGATATCATAAGTATAGCATCAACAGTATTAACCTCTTTTATATAGGTATAATCAATAAAGTCAAATCAAATTCCACCTGGTAATTCAATTCCTTAACTTTACCAGATAATCATTTAAAACCAGCCCATGATCAAATTCATTAAATGATTAATGACTTATAGGATTATCAGTAAGTTTATGTTTAGTAACACGGATCAATAACAACGAAGTAGCTAATTAAAGAGCCCATTGTAAATTGGTATAATGAATGGATGGAGTATGACACAATTAACGATTCCTGAATATCCCTAGATTAGACTAGGGTGGCGTAGAGTTAGTATGACCCGTGGAAAAAATGAATCAAGTCGAGATTCTACCCCTCCTGTATATTCGTCGCTATGGAGTCCTTAAATAGTCTATACCATACCATTTTATCCTCTCTTCAATTGCACGTAACATGGGCTTAAATACCAAGTCTTAGTTCCAGGGCCCGGGGCTCATTTTAATGCAACATAAAAAAAGGGGCGGGAAGTCGGCCCTTTATAGTGCGCACCCCTGGACTTGCAGCCAACTGCATGTTTGTTTCAGAATTTGCCACCCCCTTGTTTCAGATTTTGCCACCCCCTTGTTTACAAAAGCATCCTGCAATCACAATATAAAAGTACGGTTCCCCGCCCGTCTATTTTGCTATACCACAATTAATTGATTCGGCAATAAACATTATAGTACAACCTTATTAAGCAATAATTGCTCAACGATGACCATGACCTGAAACCCATTTTAATGACCAGAGTGTTATCGAAAACTGATTATGACATTTTCCTTTAGTACTGCAAACAAGAAGACTGCAGACTAACAATACTACCTCCTAGTTCTTTGAACACTCTTTCAGATACCCCCAATTACTTATACCATTAAGTAACAAGTCCTGTTAAGTACTAACAAGTCCTGTTAAGTACTCTGCAGCTCGGTGACTACACAAGACTCTCCTAGTCTGTCAGATTACTAGTACTAAGCAATTCAGTCAAATAGAGTTATTTCAGGGACTGTCATTTCAAAAGCACAGTCGGTTCAAAAGCACCGGCGGTTCAAAAGCACCGGCGGTTCAAAAGCACAGTCGGCTCAAAAGCACAGTCGGTTCAAAAGCACAGTCGGTTCAAAAGCACCGTCGGTTCAAAAGCACCGGCGGTTCAAAAGACTAGTTTTCAAGGTCATTATTGGTCAATCCAGAATTCTTGAATAGTCGGGTGATTGTGGAGACCAATCATATGATGATCTGGTAAAGTGTGTCACGTGAACAGGTCATGATGGACGAGAATGGAGATAATAGTACTCTGAGTAGTAGTGGTTAGGGAGTTCAAGAAATGGGGAGGTGGAGAAACTGGAGATTAGCGGAGATACGAAGATACCCGCTTTGCATAGAAATCCTGGGGGAGTGCGGAGATACCCATAATCCGGCCGGAGATAACCAAAGCGCATTTCTATACCCGAAGTGCATCGTTTTCAGGCATAATTCCATTCAGAAGAACCTACTCAGAGTCGTATGAAATTCGGTGCCTAACACAACAAACAAAAAAGTTTCATTACTGATTCAATAACTTTACCATTAGAGTGTCCTGCACATGGCTGCCACTCAAAACCAGTACACCAACACATTCATGGATTAGGATTTTGATGCTATTTACTATTACTATGACTAAGATTAGTATGGTATATAAACTGATGATGGATCCATTCAATCCAGAATTTTCTTATATTTCAAATGGTAACTAGTTTTCTTATTAAAAAGGATTTGGTGTTAGTAGTATACAGTACCACTCCTTATATTAATAGTAGAGATGTAGAGATGTAGACCAGTACATCTGGTGATGCATATTATATGCAGATGAAACAGATTCTAGTGTTCAATATGCATGAAGTGCGAAACCTTTTTGTAAACCTACGGGGCGGGGAACGCATATAAAAAGGAGCTCTCGCTCTTTGAATTTACTACTATAAATTTCCAGGTGAATTTCACACACTCATGTTCGTACAGAGAATGTCCTAGTTTAGAGAACCCCAGAAAAATATCTAGGTTGAAAATTGATGCTCCCTATTATTACAGTCTAAGAGATTGATTCCAAATTGATTCCAAATTGATTCCTGATTATGGATTGATGAATTCCTGATTATGGATTGATTATGGTATAAGTTCAAGACTTTTTTGTTTATAGTGGTGATACCTAATGAAACATTAGAAATTTGGAGAATGGTTATTTTTGAATCTGAAATCTTGAAGTCATCATTCAACTACTGTTTAAGAAAAGTTTAAACTGTCTCTGTTTAATTGGCTGTCTAATTGGCTGTCTTTTCTAATTGACTGTCTTGTCTAATTGGCTGTCTTTTCTAATTGACTGTCTTTTCTAATTGACTGTCTTTTCTAATTGACTGTCTTGTCTAATTGGCTGTCTTGTCTACTTGGCTGTCTTTTCTAATTGACTGTCTTTTCTAATTGACTGTCTTGTCTTGTTGGCTGCCTTGTCTAATTGGCTGTCTAATTGGCCGTCTTGTCTATTTGGCTGTCGATTGTTTGATTGACTGCCTAATTGGCTATCTTTTTCTTGTTGGCTGTCTTTGTCTACTTGCCTGTCTATTGCCTGTCTTTGTCTAGTTGGCTGTCTTTGCCTGTCTATTCTTTAATTGCCTGTCTATTAGCTGTCTATTGCCTAATTGAGAAAATACAAGACCTTCTTTAATTTTGGCCAGTTGAATACAATCGTCGAATTGTATATTCTCAAAATTCTACAGGCTATTTATAATGACAAAAATGGCAAGAAGATAAAAACTACAAAGTGGACTTGCATAATTTATTCAAGCGGTACGGATGAACCATCAATCTACTAAAAAAGATCTACCAAAAAAGTGGGTGATAGTATCTATACATTGGACTATCTATTTATATCCTAGTGGATGTGGAAATGGAAAGCTCTAATTGGACGAATGCATCTATATGCAGGACGAGGCCATGTACTAGTTCAAGAACCTTTATCACCTTGTTTATGATTCTGATCTATTTGTGACGTTTTTCATTGAAACCATATTGATTTTTATTACCACTGGCTTTTTTTGATTTGGTCCCGAATCTCAACTTTCCAAATTCCAAACCATACTATATTAACAGTGTTTCCGTGATGGTCCGATTACATTTATCATTGAAGATACCCACGAGACTAACACTATATCTCTTGCAACACCGAAGGGGTGTTCCTACAGAGAAGTCCAGCACACGTGACTCAACAGTATTCATGACCACTTCAAAGAAATCCATGGTTATCGGGAATGGTTGGTTTTATAAAATGCATTAAAATCAGTTTCTTGATGCATCTTTCTGTTGAATATGGAGCTTGGTGACTATCAATGAGTACTCCGACATATGACTCATTTGAATACCCATGAATATATGGTACAGGTATGAATTCCACCTTCATATACCTCACTCCACTCTGCATCTTTGGGAAAAGAATGAAGACATTGATGGATCTTATCACCATCCTTTTTCATGCAGCAACCAATCAAGGTTCAGGAATCAAAAGTGCCAAGCCTTGATTTCAGGAATCACAAGTACAAAGCCTTGATTTCAGGAATCAAAAGTGTTTTTCAAATAGCTTCTCATTAAGAGAACACATTGGTATACATCTGGAAACACCTAACACCAGCACCACCAAGAGGGCCTGGAAACACCTAATACAGCACCACCAAGAGGGCCTGGAAACACCGAATACAGCACCACCAAGAGGGCCTGGAAACACCGAATACAGCACCACCAAGAGGGCCTTCCATGGGATGGGATATCTATACCGGATAACCAGCAAAACATTTGTGGATTGAATGATGGTAAAACCCCACTTTGAATTTTGACATTTTGACATTTTGACATTTTCAATCATATCTCGAATTCTTGGATACCTTAACCGCGGGGCAGTGGATACTCATTAATAGTATTCGGGAAAGAGGACAGCTTTCACTAAGTGAAGAGTCATTTCACTTGGGAAAATATGAACAAGTCATATTGGACGAAATGGGCTTTCTATTTGAATAATCCGATTGGACGAAATGGGCTTTCTATTTGAATAACCCGATTGGTCCAACTGAGGAAACCTTCAAGAATCAGACCCGAAATCTTGGGACTAGGAGAACATTTTGGCGCCACGAGAAATGCACAGTGATCATTCCATTTCCTGTATTAAAAGAGATTGTTGATTGTGTAGTAATGTAGTAATGTAGCAATGTAGTAAGGTAAAAAAAGGGAGTTGGAAGGGGGAGGGGGGGGGGGGATCCTCGCCCTTTTATATACCTAGGGATATGCATTCCTGCACCTTCCTGAAACATATGTACAGTTGAAACATGCACGTCATATGCAGTCAAGAATCCTACAATTCTTTATAAACCATACGTTATAAAATATCAGGTTATAATGACCAAACTTGGATTTTATTGGTGGTTGTTTTTTGGTGGCTGTTTTTTGGTGGTTGTAATTATGGGAGGTACGGATGTTTCCTGCAGGTTTGAAACACACTTCGCGTTTCATCTTCGGCGCCTGCATACAGTACCTTTTCTTCCTCATGTCTAAGATAATAACCAAAGATCTGAGTGTCGTTAAGGAGATCAAGGAGCGGCTCCTGCATGCGGGGGTGTTTTCTAAAATCCCCAAGATCCATACTGAGGATGATGCGTACTGCATCTACTCATCTGCAGACCCCGGTTCCCTCGAATCTCTTCTCCATCACTTGCCCTCGGTTCTCATCCATCCGTATACCCAAGATAACAATAACTCAACCCAAACACTTGAGGAAATGATAATGGTGTTTTTGAAATCTCATCACGTGATCGTCTCCCCCGGAATGGCCGCACTGCTCCCTCGGAAATGGTCCCGGTACCCGCCAATGATTCTCTTTAATGCACTGACTTTCGACCACCTGCATTGGCATACCGTATTTGCAGGTCACGTGGCTCCCCTTCTTTGCCGAGAAATCCTCCGGTTCCCGGAATTCCGTCGTTATACACATTTGGCCATCAATATGCCAATAGTGGACCATGACGTTATGCGGCGGCCATTTAACATTCACCCGATTTTTGGCGACTTTGGGCCTAAACCAACCGAGGGCTTATTTAATGCACCCTCGGAACATGACCTCGGAATTGCGTTCTTCTGTCACGTCTCCCAAAACGGTATCCTCCAAGCTTGGGCTCCCATGTATACCATGTTCTCCCGGGGAAATATCAAGGAGAAGAAACGTCTCCTAGACCAGTACACCAACCTAAACGGTACTACTGTTCTTGACTTATATGCAGGCATAGGTTATTTTAGTCTTTCTTACCTCAAAAATGGAGCGCTACTTTTTGCATGGGAAATTAATCCGTGGTCGATTGAAGGTCTTCGTCGTGGGCTTCGTCAGAATGGATTTAAATTTAAAGTTTTTGGCCGGAAAGATGAGTTTAATCCGGAAATCTATGCTGAGATCCGGGGGTCCGGCATACAAGCGTGCATATTCCATGAATCAAACGAATTTGCCATTGAACGCCTCAAAAGTATTTCCGACCAGTTGAATATTAGTCACGTGAACCTCGGGTTATTGCCTCTGCTGCGGCCATCGTGGAGAATCGTGCAGGAGATATTATTGGAGAACCGGTTTCCGACCACGGTGCACGTGCATGAAAACGTACATATTCTGGAGTTTGAAGGGCTCAAAACGTGTGTTGCGGCCGAGTTCCGGGGTCACGTGCGCCACCTCGAAAAGGTCAAGACATTTGCCCCGGATGTCTGGCACGTAGTTGTTGATGTGGAGGTGAATGGGGTTGGTGGTACTGCATAGTAGGAGAATGTACTCGTGCTACGGTGGTCTGATATGATCGGGACATCGATCCGGGCATCGATCCGGACATCGATCCGGGCATCGAACCGTGCATCAACCCGAGGGAGGTTACATACCGGGGGTTTACATACCGGGGGTTACATACCGGGGGTAATGTCATGCGACGTACCCCCCCGGGTTTGTTTGAGTCAATTTACTATTGTCGCGAGAACTATGAACACTCTGTTCGAAGGAGTATGATGCAGGAATTCAACCTTGTTGGGTCTGCAGGATTCTATGTGAATGCAGCCGGGCGCTGTTAATGTTCCGGGGGCGTCCGAGGGCTGCGTTGTGTGCAGGACGCCGCATTATTTGAAAATTGCCGAAGGTTAAAGCGGATAGTATGCAGGTAACCACATTGTGAAACATTTTGAGTGAAAGAGGCTAATGCGCGATATGCAGGAATCAATGATCATATGGCTTTGCAAGTAGCCGACATATGCATGAGATCCGGATGATAAGCCTCCAGTTTCAGAGTGGTATACAGGATATAGCTGATGGTTTAGTTTTAAGATGGTATTATCTGCAGGAGCACAATCTAATAAATCAATAGTCTAAATATGGAGTACAGGAGCCATTGTAGATTAAGTGTATGACTCTAAGCGTGGTATACAGGTCTAGAACAATGTCACATTGTCGAGGCATCCCGAGATTGCATGGGAACCATGCATGCATTCCGACGGGGGCATTTTGGAAGGAGAAGCATACGCGAGAAATACAGCAGTGAGAGAAGGCAAATAAAGACGTTTCACAAATGTATGAAGATTTACCCGAAGCCTGAAACTCGCTGTAAGTTGCCCGCTTCCATGCGCAGGGTCGCATGAGGTCCTAAACTCGTGCGGTTTCTCGGCAAGCGATTCTTCTGCCGCCTGCATACAGAATGTCCCCCGACACCCGGGTGTGCATATAAGTGCCGACCTTCATCACCTGAGCACACAGCCTTAGCGGGCTTTGCAGCTAACATGACGCTCGCTTAAGCCAAGAATCTGGGGCCTACATGAATCTGGAAAAGTCACGTTACTCATTCCCCAATGCGAGTCCCGATTAGGAAATTGGTTCCACATCTAGCTCGCTAAATACCATCATATGTTTCAGCCCTCGAGGAATTTATTTTTCTTTTTTTTTTTTTGGAATGGTATTAAGTTAAACGCCTCGGTATTCCAATTAGAGATACATTTTCCAAATCTGTACACCGAGGGCACAAACCACTAGAGTACATATCAACCCTCGAATCCCCCCGGAAGAAAAGCGTCGAGGACCCCCGGTAGTAGGCACGGATCCCCCCGATAAAAGGCACCAAAAAAAAAAAAGCTATTCCCCAGTAGTCACCCCTCCAAAACAATTGACTGCAAAGGCCACCAATTCAATATATCCGTAGACGCAGGTAAACCTGCGGGGAGTGCATAGAAAGCACCAGCCCAGCCGTGCTTCCCTCATTCAAACGGCCAAGACCTGCATTCATGCACTGTGCTTACAAATTAACAAAACTTACCCGGATGTACGGGTCTTGAGGTCAATCCCAATACGCACAGCGCATCTCCGCACCATCTCAATAAATACCCCTTCTTCCTCGCTATTCTGCTCGTCTTTTCTTTTGGCTGCCTTTTTTTTTCATCTCGTGTTTAATATCTTGCCTTGTTGTTTTTCCCCCATTCTACCATTCAATTTGCAATTTGCAATTTCCATTTTCCATTTTCCACAATCCTTGAAATATATCCCCTTTTGGTGTATTTTTGCCTTCCTTCAATTTGTTGCTGCTATTTTCTTTATTCTTAGCCGCCTATTCTTAGCCGCCTATTCTTAGCCGTTAATTCTTCATTACTTATACGTGATAATCAATCCAAAACATCTTTCCTATCATAGTGGTTCATAAAGATTCCTCGTTTCTTTATAAGATTGTTATTTTCAATCTATTGATTTTACGAATCAATATTCAAGTGTTTTTCCTGATTTTGATTGATTTTGATTGATTTTTCCTGATTTTGATTGATTTTGATTGATTTTTATTGATTTTTCCTGGTTTTTCCCGATTTTTCCTGGTTTTTCCTGATTTTTCCTGATTTTTCCTGATTAAATCTCCGTTTATTCTTATACATTCCAAACCTGCTTGTTATGCTGGATTTTACTGACGATTTTGTCCATTTTGTTACAGTGTCGCCGCCACCCATGGATAGAGATGACCTGAAAGATCCGTTTCTTAGCCTAGACCAGGGTATGTCTTTAGGCCAGCGGGACTTTTCCCACCTTCAAAATGGCAACCACCCTCTGAATTATGACGGCGTCAATACCTTTGGTGGCCTCCATCACTATAATGATAGCCAGTATAGTGGAGATGGACTCCAAACTCTCCAGAACCCCCAAAGTCTTCATAGCTTGCATAGTCTTCTGAGTCCACAGAATGTTCAAACTCCACAGAACTATCCGCCCAGTCTCCTGAGCCCCCGGTTGCTTCATCTGAATAATCAACACATTCTGAATAATCAACACTTGCAAAATATTCATCACATCCAAAATATCCGCAATATCTCGGATACCCCTGCTTCCGCTACAGATTTTGAAAGCTCGCTTGTATCGCCCAATTCGGCGTCTTCCCATGACCGGAATGCCCTCAATCGCTTCTCCACTGACCCAAACCACTCCAACCATTCTGTTTATGATACCAATAGCTTCCTCTTCTCGAACCCCACTCCTATCGACTCGCTGAACCTCTTGGCACCTTCCCAATTTGGTCTTTACGGAGGAACCCTGGCAACGTCGAGCTATGCCCATTCGGCACACTCTGAAGTGTCTCTGAATGCCAATGGGCCATACCACGATGCTGCCTCCCACTTAAGTGCTTCAGCCAACCATTCGGCTGCTATGCAGCCCAAGGACTCGTATTTCGAGCCTCTTCCCACTCAGTTGCGGAACCCTGACACATTCAACCAGGAGATCTCGCTAGGGCAGTCCATCTCCACCACCAACTTGATGCAGATGTCCAATACCAACCATTCTCCGGTTGCCCCTGACCCCAAGTTCTCTCATAGTTCTACAGTTCCTCGGAATACTTTTGGACAGTCCTATATTGATATCGGCCAGCAGCTGTTCCAACTCACGGAAAACAATCTTTCGAGCTACAACGATACCGAAAACCATGTGACTATCTCCATCCAGGAAGCTCCCGAGGTAGTGGCCCGCAAAACACCTTCTCTTTTCAGCAATTCATCGCATAACTCGTCCAATACTCCAGGTCCAGGTCACCAGCCCAATACGGCTCAGCCACATCTCCAAAGACCCGACCAGTACCCCAGCGTACCATCCAGTCCTTCTGGAGCCAGCCCGGTGTATTCACTCAACAGTCCGCTTGAACCTCTGGTGTCCGATTCCCAATTCCTCAACCCCGAAGATTATCAGAACATCAAGCGGGGCCGGCAATCGGCACATTCCCGGAAAGTGCATTCCCGGTCCAATTCCCGGTCCCGGTCAAGGTCCAGAGACCCTGGCAACTATAGTGGGGCCGAGACTTCCGACTACGACTCGGATTACGATGAAGAGAGAGAGCAGTCGCTTAAAGCCACGTCTGCACGGGAGAAAATGTTGGAGCTAGCGAATGCACCGATCGCAGCCAAAAGAACCCAGATCCATCCATCGCTCCATGCTTGTACCTTATGTGAAAAGCGGTTCACCAGACCCTATAACCTCAAGTCACATTTGAGAACGCATACGGATGAGCGGCCTTATATCTGCAATGTCTGTGGCAAAGCTTTTGCCCGGCAGCACGATAAAAAGCGACATGAAGAGTTACACTCGGGAGAAAAGAAGTACCAGTGCAAAGGTTTGTTGAGAGACGGAACCGAGTTTGGGTGCTCGCGCAAGTTTGCCCGAGCCGATGCTTTACGACGTCATTTCCAGACCGAAGCTGGAAAAGAATGTATCCGTCTTTTAGTGGAAGAGGAGAAGGCGATGCATAACCAACCGGGAGACCCAGAGAATATAAACTCGGGAATCCAGCTTCCAGACGGCAAGTTCATGAACTCTTACTTTCTGGATGTACCAATGGTTTCTATACAAGGTCCAGAAGGGGGCCTCAATTAAGAATATCATTGGACGGGTCCCAAATCATTACAGACGTTACAGGACATGGGATATTACAACAAGAAATGGATACGACATGATTGGTCAAATTGATCTAATGGTGTTTAATAGTCTATTTTCTTTTGAGGCGATCATGATCTGATGATAATAGAAAGATCAATTGGTCTATGAGTGGATACAGAAGAGATGCAATGAGAGATTCATGAATCGATCTCTTGGAGAATATCTGTGATTATATACAGAACAATGAGTTGCCAAGATGAAAGAAATCACATAGAGTGATGTGACAAGAAAAAATACCAAACTGCAGGGAATTAGAAAGGAAGAATGGAAGTGATTATCTGAAATAGCGAGGTGTTTCAGTGAAGGTTGAGTCTTGGAAAAAGGGACTAGGTTCTGAATATTCAGAATAAGAATACGTTCCGATTGCACATATTATAACCAATATCTTCTGCACCAAAGGTAATGTAGGATAGGTAAATTGAAGGACGGGTATGTTGAGAGGTGAGAAGATCCGTACACGCATACCATTAATTCCATGGTAACTCCATCAATTTTATACATATATAGATCAAAATGGGTTCATTCGAATCTCCTGAATTGTCGCTTTCCAATGATACTATTTATAATAAATTTAATCAACTATTCACACAAGTATTAACACAAGTATTAACACAAGTATGAACATTACTGTACTCCACTACAACATGATTAATTATAACAATTCTAAACAGCCCTATACCAAAATCACCACAATTTCCATCTACTTTACTACTAAACAATATACTACTATATCATCATGTCCAATAATAGAGTACTAGTTTAAGAGGGCAATATGCAGGATTGCCATTCAGTGCGACTATTTAAACGCCTCCAAATCGCAACCTTTCTATACCCCTACTCTTTATCTATCCATCAACCCTTTAACTATGAGTATAAGGTTATATTCTTTTTTAGTCTAGTCTTGGGAATCAATAAAGAGATTGAGAGTATGTGCTATTTCAATTACTATTCCTTGATAAACTATAGGTAATTCTGTAATATAGATAATCAAGGAAGTCTGCTAATCAGCCAATTTAGCTAATTCAGTTACTCAACCTGATGCAGCTAATTAAGGAAATTCAGCTAGTCATGGTGATTTAGCTAGTCAGGGTGATTCAGCTAGTCATGGTAATATAGCTAGTCAAGGTGATACAGCTAATTAACCTAATATAGCTAAACAAGCTAATACTGCTAATTCAACTAGTCAACCTGATTTAGCTAATTATCTAATATAGATAATCAAGGAAATATAGCTAATTAACCTAGTATAGCTAATCAAGGTGATACAGTTACTCAAGGTGATACAGTTACTCAAGGTGATTCAGCTAAACAAGGAAATTCCACTAATCAAGGAAATCTGCTAATCAACCAATTTAGCTAGTCATCCTAATATAGCTAATCAACCAATTTAGCTAATTCAGCTAGTCATGGTGATTTAGCTAGTCAGGGTGATTTAGCTAAACAAGCTAATACAGTTACTCAAGGTAATTCAGCTAACAAGGAAATATAGGTAATCATCCTATACTGCTAATTATCCTAGTATAGCTAATCAAGGTGATATAGCTAGTCAACCTAGTATAGCTAATCAAGGTGATACAGTTACTCAAGGTGATTCAGCTAAACAAGGAAATTCCACTAATCAAGCTAATACTGCTAGTCATCCTAATTCAGCTAATCCAGCTAATTAAGGACATTCAGCTAATAAAGGTGATATAGCTAAACAAGCCAATTCAGCTAGTCAGTGTGATATAGCTAATGAAGGTGATACAGCTAATTAACCTAATATAGCTAAACAAGCTAATACTGCTAATTCAACTAGTCAACCTGATTTAGCTCATTATCTAATATAGATAATCAAGGAAATCTGCTAATCAACCAATTTAGCTAGTCAAGGAAATCTGCTAATCAACCAATTTAGCTAGTCATCCTAATATAGCTAATCAACCAATTTAGCTAATTCAGTTACTCAACCTGATTCAGCTAATTAAGGAAATTCAGCTAATCAGGGTGACATAGTTAGTCATCCTAATATATCTAATTAAGGAAATTCCACTAATCAAGGAAATCTGCTAATCAATTTAGCTAATTCAGCTAGTCAAGGAAATACTGCTAATCAAGGTAATATAGCTAATTATCCTAATATAGCTAAACAAGGTGATATAGCTAATTAACCTGATTCAGCTAATCAACCTTTACAGCTAGTCAAGGAAAAAATATCCTATACAGTTACTCAGCCTAATACTGCTAATTAACCTGATTCAGTTAGTCAACCTAATACAGTTAGTCAACCTAATACAGTTAGTCAAGGTGATTCAGCTAATCAACCAATTTAGCTAGTCAAAAAAAATATAGCTAATTAGCCAATTTAGCTGATTCAGCTAGTCATGGTGATTCAGCTAATCAGGGTGATTCAGCTAGTCAAGGAAATTCCACTAGTCAACCTGATTCAGCTAATTAAGGAAATATAGCTAATCAAGGTGATATAGCTAAACAAGCTAATACTGCTAGTCAAAATGATATAGCTCATTAACCTTTACAGCTAATCATGGTGATTCAGCTAATAAAGGTGATATAGCTAGTCATGGTAATACTGCTAGCCATGGTAATAGTACTAATTAACCTGATTCAGCTAATCATGGTAATTCAACTAATCAACCAATTTAGCTAGTCAAGGAAATATAGTTAGTCAAGGTGATACAGTTAGTCAACCAGATTCAGCTAAACAAGCTAATAAACTTACTCAAGGTAATTCAGCTAACAAGGAAATATAGCTAATCAAGGAAATACAGATATTCAAGGTGATATAGCTAAACAAGCTAATACTGCTAATTCAACTAGTCAACCTGATTTAGCTCATTATCTAATATAGATAATCAAGGAAATCTGCTAATCAACCAATTTAGCTAGTCAAGGAAATCTGCTAATCAGCCAATTTAGCTAATTCAGTTACTCAACCTGATTTAGCTAATCAGGGTGATTCAGCTAATCAGGTTGATTCAGCTAATCAAGGTGATATAGCTAATTATCCTATACAGCTAATTATCCTAATATAGCTAATTAACCTTTACAGCTAGTCAAGGTGATACAGTTACTCAAGGAGATATAGCTAATTAACCTATATAGCTAGTCAAGGAAATACTGTCAATCAAGCTATTCTAGCTAGTCAAGGAAATACAGTTAATCAAGGTAACTAAGCTAATTATCCTATACAGTTAGTCAGCCTAATACTGCTAATTAACCTGATTCAGTTAGTCAAGGTAATTCAGTTAGTCAACCTAATACAGTTAGTCAAGGTGATTCAGCTAATCATGGTGATTCAGCTAACAAGGAAATATAGCTAATTCTCCTATACTGCTAATCAACCAATTTAGCTAGTCATCCTAATATAGCTAATCAACCAATTTAGCTAATTCAGTTACTCAACCTGATTCAGCTAATTAAGGAAATTCAGCTAATAAAGGTGATACAGCTAAACAAGCCAATTCAGCTAATTAACTTAATATAGCTAATTAACCTTTACAGTTAGTCAACCTGATTCNCAGCTAATTAAGGAAATTCAGCTAATAAAGGTGATACAGCTAAACAAGCCAATTCAGCTAATTAACTTAATATAGCTAATTAACCTTTACAGTTAGTCAACCTGATTCAACTAGTCAGGGTGATTCAGCTAATAAAGGTGATTCGGCTAATCAAGGTGATATAGCTAGTCAAGGAAATTCCACTAATCAAGGAAATATAGCTAGTCATCCTAATATACCTAATCAAGCTATACTGCTAAGTAACCTGATTCAGTTACTCAATGTGATTTAGCTAATTAAGGACATTCAGCTAATAAAGGTGACACAGTTAGTCAAGGTGATACAGTTACTCAAGCCATACAGTTAGTCAACCTGATTCAGCTAATTAACCTGATTCAGTTAGTCAAGGTAATTCAGTTACTCAAGGTGATTCAGCTAATCCAGGAAATACAGTTAGTCAACCTGATTCAGCTAATAAGGACATTCAGCTAATTAAGAAAATATAGTTAGTCAAGGTGATTCAGCTAACAAGGAAATACAGCTTTAAAGAGTTTTTTTTGATCACATCGATTTATTTTATATTGGAAATGGGATCATCTTGTTGGATTGAAATAGTATTCACTATTTATTATATGATACTCTATGGAATGATCCACTGAAGATTCCTGATTATAATACTTTGATTTGGAATATATCATTGTTTATTTTATTTGGGAACTTATTAGATTATGAAATGGACTCTTTATGAAATGATGGAATTTATGAAATGATGGAATTTGATGACCTTTTTGGAGATTTATCAAGATTTTTATACATTTATGAAAATCGAATGGAAATTCATGAAAATTGGATAGAAATATCGTTAAATTTCTGAAAATTGAATGGAAATTTCTACAAATTTATGAAATGTCGATCAACGTTTTTGGATATTTATGAATTTTGGATAGAAATTTCTATACATTTATGAAAATATCTCCATATTCATGAAAATTGAATAGAAAATTCTCCAAATTTGGTTGAAAATATCTTTAAATTCATGAAAATTGATAGAATTATCTCCAAATTTGGTTAAAATATCTAAAAAAGACTGGGAATAGGAATTGAATATAAAGTCAAGAAGAATATTCGATTGATTAAAAGCCATACTATTGATAATGATATTCTATTAATTCTTCATTCTTCATTCTTAATTTAAATGTTGATTTTAAGGAATTAGGGACTTAAAATGACTTAAAATGACTTAAAAAGAGTTTTGGAATTTTGCTTTGCTTATTGCTCAATGCTTGAAATTGCTTATTGGTTATTGGTTATTGCTTATTGCTTGGATTGATGAGCTTACTCGGAGGTGCATGCCCGGAATAATCACGGATATGGATTAGACTTTAAAATGAGTTCAAAATGACTTTGAAAAGACTTAAAATGAGTTCAAAATGACTTAAAATGAGTTCAAAATGACTTAAATATGAGTTCAAAATGTGCTCAATATGGAGTTCAGAATGAATTCAATATAAACAGACCAATGATATAAAGTGATCAAAATGACTTTAATATGACTTTTAATTTAAAAATTCAATCATAATAACCAATCATCTTTTATTACATTTGACTTCTGGATTATTGGTTCTGGAGTACTAGTTCTGCATTACTAGTCCTAAAGTAGTAGTATATGGATGATGATGGAGTAGTGGTTCTGCATTACTGGTTATGGACTACTAGTATATGGATTACTAGTCCTAAAGTCGTAGTCCTAAAGTCGTAGTCCTAAAGTGGTAGTCCTAAAGTACTAGTCCTGGTTTACTATTCCTGGATTACTAGTATATGGAGTACTAGTACTAAAGTACTAATCCTGTTCTGGAGTACTAGTACATGGAGTACTGGCTATAGATGATTCTGGAGTACTAGTCCTAAAGTACTGGTTATGGAGTACTGGTTCTGCATTACTAGTATATGGATGATGATGATGATGATGATGATGGATTACTATTATATGGATTACTAGTACCTGGATGAGGATGGATTACTGGTTCTGGAGTACTAGTCCTAAAGTACTAGTACATGGATTACTAGTACATGGAGTACTAGTCCTAAAGTGCTGGTCCTAAAGTACTAATCCTGCATTACTGGTTATGGATTACTGGTTATGGAGTGCTAGTCC
>NLAC01001717.1:0-11066 GCA_002374635.1 Metschnikowia sp. 04-218.3
TCTGAGTGGCGTCGAAGTAAAAGTGGTTGGAAGTGTTTCAGGCTCTCGATAATGGCCACGAGCTCCTTCTCTTCACCAAATACTTGAGTCGAGCGCTGATGAGTTGTTTGCTGTAGTATGCAATAACTCTTAGAAGGGTTTGCCCTTTTCATCGACTTATTCAAGGGTAGTACCCAAGATTTCTCCGGAAGCGTCGATAGTAAGGCGAAAGTCCTTGGTGTGGTCTGGCGTGATAAGAACAGGCGCAGAGCATAAGTTATCCTTGAGGAGTGCGAAGTGTTTGTCCTGCGTAGCAGACCATTCGCACTTCCCGGACATATAAGTGGTAAGGGGTGCCGCGGTTTTTTTTGCAAGTCCCTTAACAACTTTCGGTAATGATAGCATAAGCCCATGAACTGCATGGCTTGCTTCGAATTCTTTGGTTTGGCCACTCCATAACACAATCTTTTTCCTCGAGTTTTGAGTGATCTGAGGAATCGTGTTTGGGTGTGAACCTTCCTCAACAATATAGACGAGACCGACGGGTTCGGCGTTCCGAAAATTCTCGGCGGGGTCCATGAAATTGATATTTGCGTCTATCCCAAAGGATATTCTTTCGGCCCCAATATAAATACCAACTTGCCTGATGAGTGTGACTCCAAAGAGAAAGTCATATGGTGATTCGGTGACAAAGAACTTTGCAATGAAAATTGTTGCCGAATGGATCCGAAGTGGAATATGGGCGACGTTATCAACAGTTGTCTGGCCATAACCAATTCCTTTGATCAGTAGTGGAAGGGCGTCCATGGTCTTATGTTGGGCATATATTACGACACGCGGGTGAGTCGAGTTGATGCCGGCGCCAGTATCGATTCATGCGATATCTTGTTTGCCTTGGAGCTCGATCCTATAGGTAATATAACCTCGGTTGTCGGGTAGGGGTTGACCCTTGTTTCCACGACGGCAGTGGCTGGCTCAGGGCCTCTGATAAAGTAAAAGCGTCCCTGGTCGACTAGGGTGCTAGGGGTGGCCGGGTCGATATAGGCGGCAGGGGAAGTCGTGGTCGCGCGAAACGCTTCCGTGTGTGTTGGTCGTCTTGCGGATGTCCGGCCTTGCAGCGTCATCGTCCTGAACGCGGTGGACGACTGGCCATCCAGTCCATCGGCGGTTTGAAGTATGTATCGATCCATACAGCTTTGCAGACCTTTTTGGATCGGTCAGCGTGGGTCCATTTCGCTGAGCGTTTCCAAGGTTTCATCGACTTCTTCAGTGGTTGATTCGAGCGGGTGGAAGAACCTGCGGGTGGTTAGAGGATCCGTCACGATCGTAGGCTCTTCGATCTGATTGGGCCAGACCAGCTTTAATTGACCGGTGAGTTATCTCTCTATGGACCTTTCGAGTGGGAGTCCGCGATAGCCTTCCTTTTTCATCTCGAATAGGGAATCCCTCCATCATGGGCTATAACCTTTTAAGGAATAGGCCATGACTGTCATCGACGTTGAGCTGCGCTACCAAATGTTAGAACTTAAGCAGGACACTAGGACTTTATAACAAAGTTATCTTAGTTGTATATTCGAATACTGTAATTTAACCTTAGAGGGATCCCTGGGGATTCATCTATCAGGCGAACCTGCTAGTTCTATATACTTCTCTACTGTTTCGGGTAACCCTTGAGGGATTTCTTGAAACAGCCGGCCTTCCGGGATATGAAACATCGCAATGATTCATATTGGCCTAGAGGATTCCAATCTGGAATTCTCCCGAGCGCGGGCATCTCGCATGCATAATCATGCATGGTGCTTGGCGCTCAGTATTCAAGTTTCCTTGAATACTAACCTTCATACCTTCTCATCTTTATGAGTGGTATGGTTTGAGACTTGAGCCTCAGCTAAGTCTCGTTAGTAGGATCCATAAGCACTAAGTACTCAATTCTAGTGCTCAAAAGGAATTTCCTAACAATAGTCCGTATTAGGTAACCCGACAGGGTTACCCGGTACGGCCAGAGAAGTACTTAAGAACTAGCATGTTCTCCTGTTTANGTGAAATTATTTTTTTACATGACCAACATGTGTAAATGGAGATTTTCTTTTTAAAAGCCCCCCATTTATTCGAAATCAAGTGAAAATATTGTTAACGGTGTTTTGTTACCATTGGTTTCGTTCAAAAGTGTATGGGGATCTTTTCCCCCCAAAAACCCGTGCACCTCGCATATTAGCCTCTCTGAATGTACACTCACAGTACACCTCTAAACAGCCAGCTCCGGAGCCCAAACCAAACCCCACGCGACCGCAAAGAAATTCTTTACTACTATATTACCATCTGATCCTGCAGAAAGTGCCCTATATAAAGCACCCCTAAATTTCTAACCTCCTACGCATACATTCCGCCGCCCTCCTCCCCCATCTCCTACACCATGGCCCACAATCTCCCCGCCAGGTCCACGTACGGTAAAATGGGCGACGATGGCGTGGACGTTCCGGATGAAAAAGTCATTGACGAGATTTTCCAGGAAAAAACAACCAAACATGCCGATGATGCTATTGACTATGAGGATATAGATGAATTGGCCGACGAAGACGATCTTCCCATGGAGGAAATGGGCGACGAGAATCCGCTTTTGGATACGCCTGGAACCACTCTCGGTCTCCTGGTGCCCGAAGAAAATCATCTTCAGGAAGATGCAGATAATGAGTTTGATGCCCTTTTTGGAGGGGACGAGAACGGGCTAGACTACGCTCATGATGAAGGTTCAGCGGCTGCTCAGATCCATCAAGATACAGGAGTGGATATGCTCCATATGAGTAATTCTTTGGGGTTTGAAGATGACGGACTTACGGATCTAGGGCTTGGATTCGAGGACGAGGATGCACATCTTCCAGCAACGGTGCCCACGAAACGACGGAGCCCGGAAGAAATTGCGTCCCGCAAGTTGAAGCTACGAAAGATTGTCAAACGCATGGAATTGCAGTACAAGGCTAGGATGATGGCCAAGTATTACCCGTCATACTCGCCTTACAAGCCGTTCAACTTCCATACGATGTCGGTGGCCGAGTCCAAGTTTTATGCTTACAAGGTGCCGGCCATAGCGACGAAACTGCACGTTAAGCCGCTTGTTCCGCTTAAAATTAGCTTGGAAATGGAGCCTGACCAACGCAAGGCCTTCAAGTCGCAAAAGAACAATGTGGTGGAGATCCCATGGGCGGGGGTGACGGAGATTACACAGGAGGATATGAATTTCATCTCCGAATTGGGTTCTAATGGCGATAATCTCGTCAAGGTACAGGTTCTTCCATTCATGAAACTGGATGGAGATGGAAACGATAAGTTCAGCGATTTTAGCAAGGACCTTATCTTGGCCACAGCTGATTGGAACGATGACGACGTCATTAGTGCAGGAGAAAGCGAGGAAAGTGAAGGCGAAAAAGCCACGGAGATCACGGAGAAGTTCGAGCCCGATGAAATTGCCTACGATGACGAAAACATCTTCAATGGTCAAATTGCCTCCGACAAGTTTGAGCTCAACATGAACGACCCCAACCTCCTCTTTGTTCCGGATCTCAAAAAGTCCGAACTCTCCAAGTCAAAGGCTATTGTTCCTACCGACAACAAGTTGCTCCAGATGAAGTTCAACATCTCCAATGATGCGTCGTATGATGTGCTCAAGAACAACTACAACACCAAGGTGCGTAGTCAGTTGAGTAACTTGAACATCGAGCATGCGGCTCCGGCTTTGAGGCTTCAGACTCCTTACTACAAGATCAAGTTGTCTAAGAACGAAGCCCGTGCCTTCCACCGGCCACGATTCCAAGTCATCCAGGGCTCTCTTATTTGTTTTTCCAAGCTCAAGCAGAGGAAAAAGAAGAAGGATCGGGGGAAGACGTCGCAGGAGATCTTCTCCAAGACCTCAGATTTGACTTCTGTGGATACGGGGACCATCATAGGCATGGAATATTCGGAGGAGCACCCTGGTATCTTATCCAATTTCGGAATGGGCAGCAAGTTGATCAATTACTACCGAAAGGAGAAGGACGACGATAATACGCGGCCCAAGGCGCCTCTAGGTGAGACTCACGTATTGGGGGTGGAAGATCGGTCGCCGTTCTGGAACTTCGGGCACGTGGCCAAGGGAGATTTCGTTCCTACGCTCTACAACAACATGATCCGGGCGCCCATCTTCAAGCAGGAGCAGAAATCTACAGATTTCTTGCTTCTCCGGTCGCAAGGATGTGGTAGCCACCAGAAATATTACTTGAGGCCCGTGGACCAGCTTTTCTCCGTGGGAAATATCTTCCCTGCAGTCGAAGTACCAGCACCACACTCCCGGAAGGTCACCAACACGTCCAAAAACAGGTTGAAGATGATTGTGTTCCGGACAATGAACAAGAATAACACTGCACGTTTATCGGTCAAGGACATCTCGCTGCATTTCCCCGACCAGAACGATATGCAGAACAGACAACGGTTGAAGGAGTTCATGGAATACCAGAGACAGGGTGAAGACCAAGGGTTCTGGAAAATTAAGGGAGTGGATAATGTACCCACGGAAGAGGAGGTCAAGGCCATGATCACACCCGAGGATGCCACGTTGCTTGACTGTATGCAACACGGCCAGCAGGTATTGGACGATGTGGACTCACTTTTCAACGATGACAGGCGAGGCGTGGAATTTAAGAAAGACAAGAAGGAAGTTACTGATGTGGATGAAGAAAGACGGTTAATGGAGAAGAAACGTCGTGAAAAGGAAATGGATATCGATGAGACCATTGATGAAGGTCTAGCTCCATGGAGTGCATCCAGAAGTTTCATCATCTCCAACCAAACAAAGGCCATGCTTCAATTAAACGGAGAAGGAGATCCTTCCGGAATTGGGCTCGGGTTTTCATTCCTCCGGGCCACTCAGAAACATGGTTTCAAGCCCTTGGTGCCTCCACCGAAAGATACCGTGCCCAAAAATACCACAGCTTCGTACCAGCAGAAACTCTATGAGAACGAGATCTCTCGCATCTGGTACGGGCAAAGAAGCTCGTTGACGGTCAATGATACTGAGGGCCATAAACTCGAGGATATCTACCGGGAATACAAGCCCGTGAACCACACTAAGTACATGAAGCAGAAGATGGAAAAGGAACGGGAGGAAAAGCTCAAAGGAGAAGACCCCCAGGCTGCCCACCAGAACGTGCTCAAGATTACGAGGCTTGTACGGGATGAAAACAACATTGTGCAAAGAAGAGTGGAGTACCTCCATGACCCTCGGTTGATCAAGGCGTATATTAAGCGCAAGAAGCAGATCGAGGGTGACAAGATGTCCATGGCCGACGTCAACGATATCATCCCCACCAACGATGCAGAGATGAACAAGATCCGGAGAAAAGCATTAGAGGAGAAGATCGCTAACCTCCAGAAACGAGCCAAGCTTAGCAAAGGCAGAAGACCTCCAAAGGATCCATTACATCTTGCGGCAGCTGCAGGAGGTACTATCATCGATGCCAATACGGTGATGTTACCAGATGGATCATTTGCATTTGGAGGCAAGGGAATTGGCAAAGGCAAGAGCAAGACTCGCCGGTGCAAGTCATGTGGAGCATTTGGGCATATTCGGACCAACAAGGCTTGTCCGTTATACAATGCCACCAAAGGAGGCACGATCCAGATCCCACAGGAACAAAAGGACATTATACTCCTGTCGGTGAAGGAGCGGCCCGAGGGCTTAGAGTCTGGTGGAGAGACCCCGGCCATACAAGGCAGTCCCCAGTGAAGTTAGTCCAGAGATCCAGAGATCTAGAGAAGGATATACCAATAGAGAACATTATGACCATAGTAGTCTGTAGTAGTACCAACCGAGAGAGGGAACCTATGATTTGGACGTTATACAGGAATACTCTAGGAGTCTGGAGATGGACAAAAACAAGAGTATTGGACTTTCCTGCATATAACAATATTATGTATTCCTGCATATAACATCACAATCCTACATATAACATCCAGTAAATCAGTATTCAAACATATCAGTGATTACCAGTAGTAGTGATTAAAAAGAAAGACTGCCCAATACCTTTCAGAGTTGTCCACAGAAAACCCCTAGAAGATTAGATATGGGTGGACCTGCACATAATGTTCTGGGACTGCATATAAGCGAATTATAGAGTGTATGTACAAAATCGTCAAATACATTTGTAATGTGATTCAAAGTATCAACAATATTACCTTTCGCCATTTTCAAAGGTTAATTGGAATAGTAAAGGAAGACACGTATATGCAGGACAACATGCACCAAAATGCACTTCACCCTTTAGAATCCAAAAGTACAAAATTTCACACACACTAAATGTTTTCATATATGCAAATCAGGCTTATTAGGAATTGGTAGTTTTCAGAGTGTATACTTTTATGGTGTTTCTTTATTCAAAGGTTATGTATTAGAAAGTGCGAACTTGACCTTTGAACTTTGAGCATCAAGCGTGTAAGAAGCATGATTCCAGAAATGTCAAATGTTTTCATGTTCATGCAAATCTCAGGTATATTTTACAGTACTGTAGCTGTACTTCTGGTAGCATAAAGTGCTATTTTTAATTAGGTCTGTAACAATTTGGAGTAGATTTGAGTAATTTGGAGTAAAATTGAATAAGATTTAAGTAAATTGGAGTAATTTCGAGTGAAAATTGAGTAGATTTGAATAAGATTAAGTAAGATTTGAGTAGATTTGAATAAGATTTAAGTAAAATGGAGTAAGATGGAGTAAATTTGAATAAGATTTAAGTGAGATTGAGTGAAAAGTGAGTAAGAGTTGAGTAAAATTGAGTAAATTGGAGTAAGATTGGAGTAAAATTGAGTGAAAGTTGAGTAAATTGGAGTAAAATTGAATAAGATTTAAGTAAATTGGAGTAGATTGGAGTAATTTGAGTAAGATTTGTTCCAATCCATTAATAGATACTCTTGATTCTTCCATTACATTGATGGATGATATTGTTTAGCTTGCAGCTTAATCGGTCCATACACTTGTACCCAGGCGTAGTGGTTTACCAATCGTTGTAATTCGGGAGAAAGTGTTGACCTCTTAGTTCTGTGTATTGTAGTTATTAATGTTGAACTTTATACCTTAGTTAGTTCATAAGCTGGAACTCTTACGGAATTGTTCTCTTGTTCTCTTGTACTCTCGTCAGCGTGGCACTTTAGCTGCCACTTTAGTTATTTATATTCAGACCAATCTCTAAACTAACACTAGGAAATCGCTATTTCCTCTGCTTAACTGAGCTGATTCGATATCTGCAAGACCCTGTTCGATTGGCCTCTTCTTCTCTGGTCGCGATGTGTCTCTTCAGACATGTCTCACATCTCGCCTGTTCAACAGATGTTACTATAAGTTTTTAGAAACCATTATTTATGGAATGGTTTTATATCCTGCTTATACTCAGAGAGACTCAGAGAGAGTCAGAGAGACTTAGAGAGAGTCAGAGAGAGTCAGAGAGACTCAGAGAGAGTCAGAGAGAGTCAGAGAGAGTCAGAGAGAGTTACTATTAGAGTGAGTCAATATACAGTTTCAGATGAAACAAGAGTGCTACGTGGAATCCATCCAAGGACTTTGAATGTATCTAGAGATTTGAGGAGTCCACTTTACCCAGAAAGGAAACATAGGAGCTCTCCTTGAGTCTATGAGAGTTTTACGGGAGGAAAGCCTAGTGAAGAGAACTTCCTGGGCTTACTCTAGCATCCACAATACAAAAAACTAAGATGTCAAGTATCTCTTATATTATACAATTGAAAAGACCATTCCACCGAGGACCAGTGTATGGAACTATAAAGAACCATGTCAAAATTGTCTTATCACGCAACAGAACTGTTGACTACTGCTACTGTTGACTACTACTACTGAGTACTACTACTGCTACTACTACTACTACTACTACTACTGCTACTGTTGACTACTGCTACTGACTACTACTACTGCTACTACTACTACTATAAGTAGTGGGTACTACAAGCAGTGAGTACTAGTAACTACTACTACTAGTGAGTACTCTTGAGTACTACTACTATAAGTAGTGAGTACTACGACTAGTGAGTACTCTTGAGTATTAGTAACTACTCTTGACTACTATTGAGTATTAGTACTACTATAGTAGTGAGTACTATTGAGTACTATTGACTACTACTATTGAAACTACCGACTGTTGACTGACTGTTGACTGTTGACTATTATGAAGTACTATTGAGTCAAGTGACTACTACTGCTACTACTATAAGTAGTGAGTATTACAACGTTTGACTACTATTGAGTATAGTAACTACTATTGACTACTATTGAGTATTAGTACTACTACTACTAGTGAGTACATTGACTACTAGTGAGTATAGTAACTACTACTACACCCCTAGAGTCAAGTGACTACCACTATTGACTATTGAAGACTATTGACTATTGACTGACTACTGTTGAAGGCTATTGACTACTGTTGAAGACTGTTGACTACTGTTGAAGACTATTGACTACTATTGACTACTGACTGGAGAAGTTTCACAATTGGAAAGAGACAAGATGTCATCTCCAGATGAAACAAGCGTACTCCATAAATCAATCCAAGGTTCAGTCCAAGGTTAAGATGAAAGAATTACTTTGAATATATCTAGAGATTTGAGGAGTCCATGTTACGCAGAAAGGAAACTGAGAGTGCTCTCCTTGAGTCTATGAGAGTTTTACGGGAGGTAAGCCTAGTGAAGAGAACTTCCTGGGATTAGTTTAAGAACTACAATACAAAGAACTAAGATGTCAAGTATCTCTTATATTATACAATTGATAGAAGACCATTACATCCGGGTATTAAACCATGGAAACTTTCAGATCCACGCCAAACACTACTACTTTTGAAATGACTCTTTTGAAATGACTCTTTTGAAATGACTCTTTTGATATGACTCTTTTGATATCACTATACTACTGTTTAATATTAGTAAAGTTGAACAACCGAGATTGAACTCAAGAATAGATCCATAAGCAATTTCCAAATGAAACTCGCTCCTTCTTGGAAAAGACTACTGCTTCTATTCCCATGTCTAACTGTAAGACATTGTATACTATCCAAGACATTGTATACTATCCACAAGAAAGACATTGAGGTTTGAAACTTTGGTTAAGAACTGTTGGATGCAACGCATTGAACTTTTAAAAGACTTTAAAAAGGACTTTTAAAAGACTTTTAGAAAGACTTTTAAAAGACTAAATGGATAGTATATTTTGTGGGCGAATAACCTTCCAATCTCGTCTCTGACAATAGGGCCATCATTAAGAAGCTCTTGGCTATGCCGTGGTCCATATAATCAATCCAAGAGGTATTGATGCAAGAGGTATTGATGCAAGAGGTATTGATGCAAGAGGTATTGGTGTGAGGTATTGGTGTGAGGTTTTTGTATGGTTGAGATGAACCGGTTGCTTTTTGAAAGTGTTTTAGGAGATTTAAGGAGGAAATACTTTATGGTCCAGAATGGGAACATATAGAGTATTCTCCTGAGTCAGCCTGAGTCTCCTGAGTAATCCTGAGTCTCCTGAGTAATCCTGAGTAATCCTGAGTCAGCCTGAGTCTCCTTGAGTCTATGGAGGTTTCCGGGAGTCTATGAGAGTTTACGGTACGCTTAGTTAAGGAATGTCCTGGTATTACTTTACCAAAACAATCCAAAGAACTATGACAATGATATCTCTAAATTATAAGAATTACTGGAACACCATTACATCCTGGTACCTCTCTTTGGAAACACTAGAACAAAGCCAACATTGACCACTACTACTAATCATGTCTGACTGATTGACTTCTCTGACTAGTACAGACTACTGATTATTGATTACAGACTAATACTATTACAGCTACTATAATTGCCTACTGACTATCATTGACTAGTACTGACTACTAGTACTATTACTGATTCCAGACTACTAGTACTATTACTGATTCCAGACTACTAGTACAGACTACAGACTACTGCGTTTAATGACTACTACTACTAGTACTAATTACTGACTTCTTATACTGACTACTACTATTGACTACTAGTACTAATTACTGACTTCTTATACTGACTATTGACTACTAGTTCTAATTACTGATTATTGCCTACAGACTATGATTGATCGTGACTACAGACTGTTGAACAGGCGAGATGTTAGATATCACATGCGTCAATAAGCAGTTTCAGATGAAACAATAAGCTGCTCCATAAAATCAATCCAAGAGGTATTGGTGTGAGGTATTGGTATGAATTGGAGATGAAACGGTTACTTTGAGTATATCTAGAGATTTAAGGAGTCCATGTTGCCCAGAATGGGAACATATAGAGTACTCTCCNGTGAGGTATTGGTATGAATTGGAGATGAAACGGTTACTTTGAGTATATCTAGAGATTTAAGGAGTCCATGTTGCCCAGAATGGGAACATATAGAGTACTCTCCTGAGTCTCCTGAGTCTCCTGAGTCTCCTGAGTCTCCTGAGTCTCCTTGAGTTTACGGGAGTCTATAGGAGTCTATGGGAGTCTATGGGAGGTACGCTTAGTTAAGGATATTCCCAAGTTTTGCATCCACAATATAAAGAACTAAGATGTCAAGTATTTCTTACATTATACAATTGATAGAAGACCATTACATCCGGGTACAAGTGTATGGAAGTATTAAGATCCACGCCAAACATGAGAGAGAGAGAGAGAGAGAGAGAGAGTGAGAGAGTGAGAGAGAGAGAGAGTGAGTGTGTGTGTGATGTTGAACAGACGAGATGTTAGAACTCTCACATAAGTCAATATTCAGATTCCAGATGAAACAATAAGAGTGCTCCATGGAATCGATCCGAGGAGGTATCGGTCCGAAGAGGTCCGGGGTATACACGGTGGAAATGAAACCGTCACAACGCGGAATTGGTTGCCATATGGAATTGGTCCAAAGTAGCTTTGAAGAATGTGGCTGCTAAGAAATGTATGCCGTGTATTCTATTCCTTGACGATTTGAACGAGTGACCATGTTACGCCCAGAAAGAGGAAAACATATAGAGTGGTCTCTCTGATCTACCAGAGGTTTACCGGAGCTAAGTCTAGTTAGGATCTTCCCAAGTTTA
>NLAC01001741.1:0-100421 GCA_002374635.1 Metschnikowia sp. 04-218.3
TTCAATTCATTCAATTCATTCAATTCATTCAATTCATTCAATTCATTCAATTCATTCAATTCATTCAATTCATCCAATTTCTCCAATTTCTCCAATTCATCCAATTCATTCAATTCATTCAATTCATCCAATAGTATCCTTCTATATCCTTCTATATCCTTCTATAATAAAAGAGACACTCAACTAATGGTGTTTGGAAGAGAAGGTCAACATAGTGAGGAAATAAAAAGTTGGATGATTCATGGGGGAACCTCTATTTATATACTTCGCGGTGGCAAACCAGATACGGTGGCAAATGGGACACAAAAAGACCGGTTTGCATGTAATGGGGTTATTGGTGGATATTGGTGTTTCAGAATGTGCGGTTGCATATGCACGTTTTTGCAACTCCTCAAGTATATAAGAAGGTGTCCCCCCCCCGCGTAGCTCACACCATATACAATTTTTCTACTCCTTCCAAATTGAAGCTTTCAAATTAGACTTTTCAGGTTTGAATCTTCATTGTGATCTTCATGGCTGAAACGTGACCTCAGGTTGGACATGAACTCATGATTATTCATCTCATACTACATTGACTGTTATTTATCAGATTGACTGCTATTTATCAGATTGACTGCTATTTATCAGATTGACTGCTATTTATCCAGAAGGGTTTATGTTTAAGTTTCTTCTATAGTCCTGGATCTAACATCGATCATTCATGAGAGAAATCAAAAAAAAATCCCCATGAAAGTATCTTCTATTGAGATTCTAGGGTTATATCGAACATACATTGTCTAATTGAGACCCTTGAAATGAACAGGCCAAAAGCAAGATTTAAATTTGGAACAAAACATTGCATTTTGAGGTACTCCTTAACAACAGAACAGTCAATAAGATTTGATCATTGTCGTCTTCCAATTCGTGTCTTGAAACAATCATTTCATAAGAATTGGGTATCATGGGATAAGACTAGACTCAATGCAGTATCTATGATCCATCGCTTGATAGATATACAAGAGTATGGTGTGATGATGTGCAAGAGTATGGTGTGATGATATACAAAAGTGGTGTGATGGACTATTGATAGTACTGTGAGCAATTATTCAAGTACTTCATTTCTTAACTGGTTCATACAAGAGTCAACAGTTGGCAGTTGCAATCATACTATTTTTTATATACAGAGGCATCTACAATACTCAAACCAACCACACTACTGCGCTCAAACCAGTCAACTGAAAGTCCCACAACTCACCGTTTTTGATAATAAATGGCACCTTGCTAAGCTTTTCAACCTGCACCTTCACTGGAAAATTGGCAAAACCTGATTGTTTTCCTGACTATGGTCCTGCCCGTCAGTTCAATATTTCACCACTCTTCACCCCCAATCACATACTCGGCACCATTCCTTCATTAGTCTTGCAATGCTCCCATTCTGCAGTCTTCCCTTGCCTCTAGTCTTTGCCTGTGACATTCCTGTGACTGCTTGTGAACTTTCTATTGGACTCCGAAGACCCGGTACTGGCCACGCTTGTAGGCCAACCGGAGTAACTCGGCATGGCCTATGTTGGCAGCAGCACGGCGCTGCTTCTTCAACTCGATTTGGAGACTTTGCATGCGGTGCTTCAACTCGTTATCCACTGGTCCCTCGCCCGTGGCAAACCGCTTCCGGTGGGTGGTTGGCTCGAAGAAAATTCCCACGTTCTCATTGCTCAAGAGGTTTCGCTTGGTGCCCTTTCGCCCAATCCCCAAGTAATCCGACTTATCGGCCTTGAAGTCCGCCTTCTCGTCGGACTTGTCATTTTGCTCGGACTCTTCGTCCTCCTCGAGGTCCTGGTCGATATCCTGCTTGAGCTCATCACTATCTTCCGCAAGCTCAGTGTCGTCTGCCTTGGAGCCCGCCCGGCCGAAATACGTCCGTAAGGCGTCCTTCATATGCGAACCAGTCTCTCCCATCATCAACTCATAACGCATATTAAATAAGGGCAAGTCCCGCTTGACCATGGCACACGGCACACGCACATCCTGCGCCATCAACTCGTCCGCCTTCAGCACCAAGTTCTTGTGGTACTCTGTTTCTGAACCAATACTCTTGTATAAGCTGGAAAGCAGGGACTTGTGGAGAATGGCATCGAAGATCTCGCCATCTCGGGGACCCTTATAGAGCTTGATGTCGAGCGCATAGTACTGGTCCGAATGTACGCCATAATCTCGGTCCTCCATGCCTTTCTCCCCGCTTTTCTTCTGGTACCCCACGGGAAAGGCCCGGAACGCCCCAATCTCCACCTTGCGCTGGTTCACCGTCTGCACTGGGTCCACCACAATGGCCAAGTACGGGTCCTGGAAACTCTGGTTGAGACTCTGTGTGGCCACATCAATACCACTGAGCCAGCACCCGTACCCAGGATGCAGGTGGTACCAGCCCACAATGCTATCGTTGCGTCCCACATCTTTGAGCACGTCCAAGTATTGCACCATATACTCATACGCCTCACTCTGAGCATTGACCCTTGTTTCGGTTCCCTCCACCGGGAGAGAGTACACATCCATGACAATGAACATGTCCCGCACGATTTTTCCCGTGAGCATGCCCATCACCTCGATGGATCCGCCCACCTTGGCATGCACACTCATCTTGACCAATGCCACGGCTGAAATGAGCACTTGAGTGAAGTACTTGGGCGAGTTGCGCCACGGCCGCGTATGGAGCGCTGAAGTATCTTGTTGGAGGGCATAGAGAGAGCTACCTTTTTGATGCTCGAATTGGATTTGCTCTTGATTGAGGTGTACCGCTTTTCCATTGGCCTGGTGGAGTCTGTCCGAGAGGCTGTGAAGTAAGGAGTCCATGAATAGATCAGCCACAAGAAAGAAATGACCAAGAAAAGGAAATGAATAAAAAGGACCACAAAGAAGAATCAAGGAATTGGATCAAAAAGGATAATCAAGAAAGTGAATGAGGAAGGAGTTTGATTGGTTAACGCTGGGTTATGACTCAAGGATCACTAGATGATCAAGAAGTGGATTTGGAAGATAACCTTATTATCAGAGATAAATGCAAGGATGGATAGAAATGAATGGATGGATATATTAAAGTGGGTATGGAAGGAATGGATGGATGTAGTATTGGAAACAGGGTAAGGGATGGAAGGATGGTGCGCGCTATTTGTGCTTTGGTGCAGGAATGAAGTAGTACAAGCTACTTTGGTCTGCAGAGCTAAACTTGCGCCCGTCCCTCCCACGAGGATCCACCGTATGGTAGTCCCGGTTGGATGGCGGAATGTAGAAGTCTTGCGACGTTCTCATCATATCGCTCTTCTCCACCATTGAGGCGTTCAGGTACACGTCGTAAGGGCCAGGGCGGCCGTTGGCAGGCCATTTCTGGAAAATGCCCGAGAACCGCTTCCTCAAGTGGATTGGTGGCGGAGCAAGCGCCACGGGCACTCGAGGAGAGAGAATCACCCGTGAATTGCCTTTGCTCGAAAGCTCCTTGTACTGCACATGGATGGTTTTATTCATGAACATGGAATGGTTGTCTCGGGCCACGGCACTGGCGGCAGCCGCTTCATCAGTGAACGTGACAAAGCTAAAGGTTGATGATCCTTTTTGGATCACAGACACATCCACTATTTCTCCGTGCACGGAAAAGTGCTGGCGGATATTCTCTTCGGTGGCATCCGGAGGCAACTGGCCAATGAAGATCGAGAGCTTATCAAACTGCAGTGGCTTCATGCCCACATCGTCGATGTTCTGCGCCCACTCCACGTGATACTCTTCGCTCTCTGAAAGACTTGCAAACGCTCTGATAGCATCATCTCGGTAAGAGTATTTGATGAACCAATTCAAGCTGGCGTCGGGAACGGGCCCGCTGACCACGCGCCCGGCATGCGTGCTGGGGGTAATGATTTCAATCTCGCCGTATTTGGAAGCAAGGTCCTGGAGCTGGTGTCTTCCCATGTGCTGGAAAAAAGAAATGAACAATGTGCGGTTGACTTTGGCAGCCTCACACCTTAATTTGCGCCCATCGAGCTCGGAGTTGTGCCCCAATTTGATTGCCTTTTGGCAGTCTCGGTCGTTGGTATATTGCACAAAAGCATATGGGCGGTTGACGGGGTCTCGGAGCACTTTCACGGACGCCAACTCGCCGAAGGCGCCGAAATGGTCGGTGACGGAGCGGCAAAGCTCATCATCGGACCTGGTAGCCCGAAGACTGGCCACAAACACACAGGCCGATGGCCGCCGCTTGCCATGTCTAAAAGATTGATCCTTTGACATTTTCATTGCATTGAAGCTTGGAGCAGGTGCGTAGTTTTCCTTGTTTAAATCCTGTCCTGAAGAAGCTTTGATGGGGGAGGACATATTAGTGGGTAGAGTAAGTAGTAGTAGGGGTTGCGCTTGTGTAACAGGAAAAGAGTAGTAGTGGGGGAAATCTTTTTCCGGGCATTGGCTTCAATTTAAGCGCATTTCAGTGCTTTCACAAATGGCTCTGTGGATGCAAGCGGTGCGCGTGTGTGCAGGATATGGCTGCAAAACGCGCCATGAAACAATGACTAGTTAAGCCAATACTCTAATCCTCGAAGCCGCTCTAAGGATATATTGAGTTTGTAGAATTTGATGGAATGGAGGTTTAATTGAATATTGGCTTTCATTGGAATTGTATGAGCAAATCTCAGTTTTATATTGGCCCTCCTTTTCTGAAATACCCCTATTTTTGATAATCAGCCAGTTCTTCCAAAAGACCAAAACATGATATTGGCGGTCATCAAAATGTTTCAATTGGCCTTAATGCAGTCTTGATGTTTTTGGACTCATGTGTGAATTCAGTGATATCAAAAACGGATTTTAGTGCTCAGATACAAAAGGATCGGCCGCCCCTTATATACATCTGTGACGCCAAGAGAATGGCGTCATGCCCATTCTTGCATTGTTTCAGATATGCAGCCGGATTGGGTTTGCCACTGGGTCAGTGGTACATAAGAGGATGGTGGTGCGCTGTTTTGAAGCCTCATTTAAGGGTCACATGATTTAAGGAATCGCAGCTCTCGGCAGTGCAATTGCAGCCTCAGTCTAGGGAGGGAAGTGGTGCGCGAGGCTGAGAAGCAGGGAAGTTCGATATGCGGTGCGCCCTGCACAGAAAACTTAATCCCCGAGCAAGGCAACCCCGGGGTCTCCGAAAACGCCGCCACTTTGACGAGATATTTGGTCGGAAAAACGGGTCATGGTTTTCTGTGGTACTTTATTTGAGAACACCCGGCGCTCGGCTTTACTACCTTCTGTGCCTCCTATTTATGACTCCAGCTGCTATATCTGTGAATCCCGAAAAATAGTGGAGGTGGAGGCGCGCAGCTTGTGTGCAGGTCCTAACGTGATTACTCCGCTTCTCCTCAAATTCTTTCCTCGCAACATCGCCTATCCTCTGACGAAGTTTTTTCCCTCATTACCCCATACTTTTTTGGTTCCAATCCACGCAACACCGGGTTTTAAAAACACAAAGCAACCCCAGGAAACTCCACTTCGCTTCTTGCTTTTTTTTTGGGCCATCCCTTCATTTATATCCATCTAGTCTCTGCGGTTTTCACTCCACATTTTTCATATTTACCCGCAGACGCACCCCTCGTTCAAGACAAGAAAGTCTGGTGTCCCCCAGTATCTGTTCCGTCTTATCTTTACTTGATAGTATACTAGCGAGAGTCTACTTTTTGTTCACCTGGTCTATAATAGGAGCTTGTTTTTCTTGTGTCATTCCACCGTCCATCGGAGTCGTCTACCTAATTTTTTCCACGTCGATCATCGTCTATCCTGAAACCCACCGTTTGTTTGCGGAGTAAAACATCATGATGTCGTCCAAAATGGACGCCAAGCGAAAAGACCCGGCGTCTCGTCCATACAAGTGCCCCATCTGTGATAAGGCCTTCCATCGGTTGGAGCACCAAACTCGCCACATTCGAACACATACCGGAGAAAAGCCCCACTCATGCTCGTTTCCAGGCTGTAACAAGCGATTTTCCCGACTGGATGAACTCACACGCCACTCCCGAATCCATACCAATCCTAATAGCAGGCGCAACAAGAACCTCTCCAAGATGGATTTTGCCGAGGACGACCAGTCTGCGCCAGAATCGCCACCGGCGTCCAAAATTAATACCTTCACCAGCTCGCCTTCTTTGGGCTACATCCCAGAAACAAATGCAGAATCGTCTGCCACATCGTCGCCGTCCAGTGACTCGCATAAACTCAGCACCTCCGTGACCTCGGGAGATACCGATACCGAAGTGGACATGAAAGATGGGAAGCTTCTGGAGAGTCTTTCCACCGCGAGCTCCACCATGAATATTGATTTGTTGGCCTCAGCAGCCACGGAAGAACTCAAGGTTTTAGAGAAGTCATGCACCAATACTTCAGCCAAGCTGCGGCTGCATTTGGAATACGCCAAGAGCCCGGCCAATTCACAGTCGCTTCCGTCTCTAAAAGACTACTTCAAGCCCGGCACCAGCATGTTTTCATTTGCTCCGCTGAGCTCACTGAACAACCTCCAATACCTATCGAGCGTGGCGCTCACGTCCGGCAAGTCGCCCAGCGGAAAAGCGGCCTTCAACACGCTTCTGCTGCTCCAAAAAATGACACCATTAAACCCTCAAGTTCATCATCCCGTTCCTGGCCGGTCCAAGATTCTCGACCAAAGTGACTTGGACTACGTGCAGAACCGGCTCAAGAAGAGCAGGCCCAACTCGCCTACGGGCAACTTTACATTACCCAACTCGCCAGTATTGGGGCTCTCATCTACAAATACTCCGGTGATGTCAGCACACAACTCATCAACCAACCTCTTATCGTTCTTCATGACGCCGATGAATAAGCCCATGGAGACGGCGGGGGAGGGTATGAAGAAACCGGCACCGGGGAAGGTGGTGCCTCGGAATATGAACATGACGCCGCCGCCCAACCAGGCCAAAAAGGATCCCGAACAGAACCTGCCTCAAGAGATGAACCATTTGCCTCCTTTACGGAGTTTGAAGTTGGATTTACCGACGAACTTGACCATGAACCAGGACTCGGACTCGTCTAAGTGGATCTCATCCGGGCCTCTGCAAAAGAGGGAATAAAAGATGGTGTGGTTGAGCATGAAAAGGTCACTTGATGTTTATGTCATGAGAGTTTTATTCACGAGAAGGTCTCGAGGCTTGATCTGAGTACGGATACATGGATGACTAGAAATAGCATAGTTGCATAGAGAAGGAGGTGAAGTTAAGGAAACCATGATGAGTGAGTGATGGTAAACTTGGTATTCATTGATATTCAGAAAGCATTAATGCTGACTCGATTGATGGATGAAATATTGCTTGTGGTAATCATAGAAACAGTACTCTATACCCAATTTTAATGGATTATACTGTACTGTATATTACTTGTACTGCATATTATATTGTACTGCATATACTTTTGTACTGCATATATCCTATCCTGCATATTAATTGTACTGTATATTTTAGTACTGCATATTATTTGTACTGTATATTATTTGTACTGTATATTAATGGTACTGTATATTAATGGTACTGCATATAATTAAGTACTGCATATATCCCAAACTGCATATACCCTATACTAATACTACACTATACCATAACTTAATCAGATTACACTGCATCATACTTTCCATTCATCACTTTTTCAATATACACATATGAACCCAAAATCGTTCAACTATTCTTGTGCATCATTACATTTGACCTTTGTTCGCACTTTTGGTGACCATCACCCCATTCTTACACTTCGCACTCCATCACTTATAACCTCCATAACTTAAATAAATCCATAAATGGAAACCTTGTCTTGAGATTTTCCTGTGCATTCAATAATTCGAAATGCACCAATAAATGATTCCAAAATGTACCGATAATTAATCCCATACTTTTTCCATACTTTTTCAATACCAACTTCCGGTATATAGCACTGTATGGTGAGTAGTAGATTATTCAAGTGTATACCATTCCTCCATAGTATACCAGTAAATCTGATCCATAAATTCTGATCAATCTATGTATAAGACTGGAAACGAGAAAAGATGGTAGTTTCAAATATAACAACACTCTGGGAATGACTCGGTAGACAAAGGAATCCAAACAGGAGAATCCATGGAATTAAAAGAGGAAAAGGTACTTTCTGCAGGAGAAGGAGCAACTGTCCGGAAATGGAGGAGTTAACCAGGACGAAATGAGGAAATCGAGCCTTTAGACATGTACCCTATAAATCCAAACACCCAAGAACAATAGAAACTCCCCAAATATACACATGGTATTGTTAGAAAAGAGTCATATACATTTTCCCATGATTTCAGGGAAAAAGCCCACTCAATCCTTCACACTGGATGGTCCCATATATTGGGTATTATTCACAATCCTTTGACTGACACCAAGGTAGAATGGTTTTGTTAAAGTTTGGAATTCAAAAGATAGTCATCTCATTTCTTTTTTGATGTGGTTGGTAAATTACCAGGAAGTTTCCCATTCACAAAGCTAATTCCTTCGTAGACTTCCTTTGTAGATCTATTCCTTCGTAGACCATTCCTTTATAGACCATTCCTTTGTAGACCATTCCTTTGTAGATCTATTCCTTTGTAGACTATTCCTTTGTAGACCATTCCTTCGTAGACCATTCATTTGTAGACTATTCCTTCGAAGACCATTCCTTCGTAGACCATTCATTTGTAGACCATTCCTTTATAGACCATTCCTTTATAGACCATTCCTTTGTAGACCATTCCTTCGTAGACCATTCCTTTATAGACCATTCCTTTATAGACCATTCCTTCGTAGACCATTCCTTTATAGACCATTCCTTCGTAGACCATTCCTTCGTAGACCATTCCTTTGTAGACCATTCCTTTGTAGACTATTCCTTCGTAGACTATTCATTTGTAGACTATTCCTTCGTAGACCATTCCTTTGTAGACTATTCCTTTGTAGATCTATTTCTCCGTAGACCATTCCTTTGTAGACCATTCCTTTATAGACCATTCCTTTGTAGACCATTCCTTTGTAGACTATTCCTTTGTAGACCATTCCTTCGTAGACTATTCCTTCGTAGACCATTCCTTTGTAGACCATTCCTTCGTAGACCATTCCTTTGTAGACCATTCCTTTGTAGACTTAAGGTGGGGGTCCTCCTTATATTGTATTTCCTTTCTGGACCAGAACATGATACTCCTTAAAACTTAAAAGTAAATAAAATCTTAAATCAAGACGTCTAAGATAAATGACACGGAATATATTTTTCATTCTATAGAAGCCAAGCACGTGACCAGAAATAGTATCAACTGTTGAAAAAGCCACACATGTTAGACATGTCTCATGGGACAATAAGTAGTTTCCAAATGTAACGGTTGCTCCACGGTATCGAACCAAGGAGGTTTCAAAATAGGGCAACCAAAAAAGTGAAAGCAGTTTGGAACATATTAAGGAGGAATTAATCTATGGACCAGAATAGGAAAAATATAAGGAGGTCTTCTTTGGAGGAAATGGCCTCCTTTTATAGATTGAGGGGTGCGACTCCGTACACAAACGCACTTCATTCAGGGGCTTGCAGATGGTTGCGAAAAGGGACCCGCACTAATATATAAAGGCCAAGATGCGCCCATTTGAAAAGAAGAAAATTTCCAGCCATTACTTTATCAACCATACCAATCCAAAGAATTATCAACCATACCAATCCAAAGAATTATCATTCCAATGATATCGTTTGAATTACATGAATTGATGGAAGTTGATTCTACCCTGGTACTCACTTTTGGAAACATAAAGAACAACGCCCAACACTGACTAGTATTGATTACTGACTACTACTGACTAGGACTGATACTAATGAATACTATTATTGATTACTGACTAGGACTACTGATTACTGACTAGTACTGACTACTATCGATACTAATGATACTAGTATTGATTACTAGTACTGACTACTAGTACTGATTACTGACTACTAGTACTGACTACTGACTAGTACTGACTAGTACTGACTAGTACTGACTACTGACTACGATTACTGATTACTGACTACTATTACTGATTACTGATTACTGATTACAGACTAGTACTGATTACAGACTAGTACTGACTACTGACTAGTACTGACTAGTACTGACTACTGACTACGATTACTGATTACTGACTACTATTACTGATTACTGATTACTGATTACAGACTAGTACTGATTACAGACTAGTACTGACTACTGACTAGTACTGACTAGTATTGACTAGTACTGACTAGGACTGACTATTATTGATTACTGAGTGGTACTACTGATTAGTACTACTGACTACTGACTACTAGTACTAAGTACTGATTACTGATTACTGATTACTGACTAGTACTGACTACTAGGACTGACTACTAGGACTGACTACTAGGACTGACTACTAGTACTGACTACTAGTACTGACTACTGACTAGTACTGATTACTGATTAGTACTACTGACTACTAGTACTGAATACTGACTAGTACTGATTACTGACTAGTACTATTGACTACTGACTAGTACTACTGATGACTGACTAGTACTGACTACTGGCTACTATTACTGACTAGTGTTGACTACTGACTAGTGTTGACTACTAGGACTGACTACTAGTACTGACTACTGACTACTAGTACTGAATACTGACTAGTACTGACTAGTACTGACTAGTACTGACTACTGACTACGATTACTGATTACTGACTACTATTACTGATTACTGATTACTGATTACAGACTAGTACTGATTACAGACTAGTACTGACTACTGACTACTATTACAGACTAGTGTTGACTACAGACTAGTGTTGACTACTACTGACTACTAGTACAGACTACTGACTACGGACTACTAGTACTGACTACAGACTAGTACAGACTAGTATTGACTAGTACTGACTAGGACTGACTATTATTGATTACTGAGTGGTACTACTGATTACTGAGTACTATTACTAAGTACTGACTACTGACTACTGACTACTAGTACTAAGTACTGATTACTGATTACTGACTAGTACTGACTACTAGTACTGACTACTAGTACTGACTACTGGCTAGTACTGATTACTGATTAGTACTACTGACTACTAGTACTGAATACTGACTAGTACTGATTACTGACTAGTACTGAATACTGACTAGTACTGATTACTGACTAGTACTATTGATGACTGACTAGTACTGACTACAGACTAGTACTGACTACTGGCTACTATTACTGAGTACTACTGAGTACTAGTACTGATTACAGACTAGTACTACTATTGACTATTGAATAGTACTGACTACTATTATTGCCTACTGACTACTAGTACTGACTACTAGTACTAATTACTGACTACTAGTACTGACTACTAGTACTAATTACTGACTACTAGTACTGACTACTGACTAGTACTAACTAGTACTGATTAGTGCTGACTAGGACTGACTATTATTGATTATTGACTACTGACTATTATTGATTACTGATTAGTACTATTGATTACTGAGTACTATTACTACTACAGACTAGTACAGACTAGTACAGACTAGTACAGACTACTGGCTACTATTACTGACTAGGACTGATACTAATGAATACTATTATTGATTACTGACTAGGACTACTGATTGCTGATTAGTACTACTGATTACTGATTACTGACTAGTGTTGATTACTGACTGGGACTGATTATTGAATACTGACTACTGACTACTAGTACTGACTACTAGTACTGACTACTAGTACTGACTACAGACTACGGACTACTAGTACAGACTACAGACTACTACAGACTACTGATTAGTACTACTGATGACTGACTACTATTACTGATTACTGATTACTGATTACTGACTACTGACTACTGACTACTGACTACTGACTACTGACTACTGACTACGGACTACTAGTACTGACTACTGACTAGTACTGACTAGTACTGACTACTGACTACTATTACTGAGTACTACTGACCACTAGTACTGACTACTACTGACTAGGACTGATACTAATGAATACTAGTCTTGATTACTGACTAGGAGTATTGATTACTAGTACTGAATACTGACTAGTACTGATTACTGACTAGTATTGACTAGTACTGACTAGGACTGACTAGGACTGATACTAATGAATACTATTTATGGGTTCAACGATACTTGGTGAGATGAATATTAGTCAATCAGGATATTCCTAGAATCTATTCAGAAGTCTATTGTCTTATTAAAGCATAGTTTGGAAGATTAGGAGAGTGGCGTGACGTTTGGTGAGGATAGAAAAGAGTATATGGTGGTAGAGAAGTGGCAGAGAATATGGGGTTAAATTCATTGATTATTTTATTAAGAAGATTAATGAAAATATGGTTTGATTGATTTATGTTTGGATTTAAGGTGTGGATTGGTGCCAGCAAATAAACCCGTACACCCCTCGGAATAGGCAAGGTGCGATTCAAGACCGGAACTGGGCCGGAATTGGATGGATACATGACTATAAATAATGATACAGAGGATTTGGGCATTTCAAAAAAAGGGGTTTTGAAGATCGGAATTCCGGCTTTTCAGAAATATCATTTTTATAAATAAAAGTTGGAGAAAAGGTGGTTTTGCATTGGGTCCTTTTCTGCTGAGGTTGTGTGGTGTACGGGTGTGTTCTGAAAGTTCCAAGGGTGCCTTTATTATCTCATACACCTTGAGTATAATTTGATAAAAGGATGCACGTGCAGGATTACCTAAGCAGTCATTAATGTGTAATGGTTGGAACCGTGGCTTATATGCAGGATATTATTATATGCAGGATGGCACTGTAATATACAGGACACCAGTATACTATACAGGACACCAGTATACTATACAGGACACCAGTATACTATATAGGACACCAGTATACTATATAGGACACCAGTATACTATACAGGACACCAATGTACTATACAGGACAGTACTATACTATACAGAACACCAGTATACTATATAGGACAGTACTATACTATACAAGACACCACAATTCACCCTGTCGCATTATGAGTCGCGCACGACCGGCTTATAATGTATAGTCAAGAAACCAAAGATTTGAAAATCATTTAAACAATAATCTGTTTCAAATTGTTCAATAAAAATACTCAATCAAGAGCCTAAGAGAATAACTTGGTTTATACAACATGACAGTATCGTAAGTGAGTGTATATAAGAGATTGATAACCATCACATGAAATGGATTCTCTGGAAATAAAAGGAAAGCCCTTTTTTTACTCCTTTTTTTGATCAGTATGGTTGTTCCCGAAACTGTTGGTAAAAAAAGGTATCAATGCCTTTTTTCCATTGGCAGAAAATCTTATTGACCATAGAGAGATTCTGATGACATTGTCTCCATAAGTGATTCTCTTTCACTTTCATATTCTTGGATTCACCAATTCTTGGATTTACCAATTCTTGGATTCACCAATTCTTGGATTCACCAATTCTTGGATTCACCAATTCTTGGATTCACCAATTCTTGGAGTCAGTGATTTGTTAAACTCCACCGAAAGACCAAACCTCAGATTCATCCTCAATCCGATCACTGAACATGGTCTCTTCATCTCCACCAGCTTCCAACCGTTCTCTCTCCACTGAAGCCAACCGTGATGCAACTCTCTTGGTATAATCACCAATAGACCGAGACTGGATTGTGCTTGAGCCCACGGTGATTGGACCCTGTGAAACCCTCTCAAACCATTGTTTAAACTGTACTTGGTCCACATCTTCAACCAAATTGAACACCGACAAATAGGCCTTTTCTGCTGCCAATCGGATTGGAATCACTGCATCTCTCAAACACGAAAACACTGCGGGCGCAACCATATCCAAAAATGGTTCCAAACAATCATTATTTTTCAATCGAGCAATGGTCCGGATCACAATAAGTGCAAGACGACGGGTACCTGCAGAGCTGGAAGCTGGAGAATGGGCCAGTTCTGCCAATTGCTTAACTGCATCTTCTCTGTTTTCCAAGGGCAAATCAAATGGCTCCAGTTCCGGTACAGAAGCTTCCTGTTTGGGCAGCTTTCTTTCACCTTGTAAAAGGAGAAGCTTTCCTAAGGCCACCGTGGCATTATCCGAGATATAAGGTGAAGTAGCATTGGAACACTCGAGAATAAACTCCACAATCTCTGGCAAAAGCCCGGTGTGAAACACATGCGCTGGAGCATCTCTCAAGAACGAGTTGAGTGATAAAATGGCAAACTTCATTTCTGTGGCATCGTTGCGCTTGCTCAAAATCTTATTGCGGAGAATATTGGCTGCTTCTTCTGGTGATAAAACCTGAGAAAGTGACCCCAAAAGCCGGGCATAGGCCACTGCTGATTGGTCATTGACACTGTTCAACTCCTGCTCTACCAAAGTCATGATGGAAGTCTTGGATGACTCACTCATATTCTTTCCTCCTTTTAAAACCACCTGGAGCATGGCCTTAAGGAGTGAGTTCTTGATGGCCTCGTCATCAGCAGTTTTGGCTGCGGTGACCAATTCAGTCACGAGCGAATCCACACGAGGTTGGAACTCGATAAGAAGACCCAAGGCCTCAACGGCTCCATTCCTTAATCGATCATTGGAAGGATCCATCAACGACCGTACAAACGTCCTCTGAAGTTGAGGAATAAATGGCCTCAAAAACTGCGGAATCCGACGTAACAAGTTGGTCAAAGCGGCCAAAATCGCCGTCTTGATATCGGAACTGACCCTTTCTCCAATCACACGGATAAGAGGCCCGGTGATAGGCGTAGCGAACGGCTTCAAGTTCTCAGGCGGCGTGCGGTCAATGATTTCTGCCAATGAAAGTGCAGAAAGCTCCTTCTGCTCTGCAGACCCATACATCAATCCATGGGAGAAGATGGGCAAGATACAGCTGGGACCCTTAGGGATCATGAAACCAGGTAAGTTCTCGCCCTTAACTCCCGAGATAATCAAGGCCTGGTGTGCAGGTTTGATCAACTGTTCGAGCGTAGGCTTATCCTGAGCCTTGACCAAAGCAAAGAGAGCTTCAAAAACTCCTTGTACCACGTCGGTATCCTTATCACCAAGATAGAAGATAAGTTGGGACACCAAGTCCTGCACGTAGATCAGGTAATCGAGGTTGGTGTTGGAAAAGAACACCGCAAGACGGCGAGTGATGGCGGACCGTTTCTCCGGGTCCTGGTTTTTCACCAATGCCATCAATTGCTGCATGACTGGATGCACTCCCGAGTCGTCATTGATCGATAAGAGAGTTTTGTCCAAAGCATTGTTTGCTTCCTCGATTGTTTGAGCATCTCCACTCTTCTTGGCGTTGATCACGGCCTGGAGTAAAGTGTTGATGATTGCACCAAGACGCGAGTAAAGAGCAGATCCGGCCACCGAAGCCAATGACGCCAAGGCTCTTGTTTTGAAGGTATCGATTGGAGGAGTCATTAAGGTTGGAATCAAAATGGGGAACACCACATCGGCCTTTGTAGCCATTATATCCTCCAAAGCCAAAAGCGCATTTTCCGAGTCGTCCGTCTCCAACATATTCAACAAGTATGGTAAGATCTCGTCGATCACCACCTTACCAATTCGGTCCTGGAGAGCCTCGAAGGCTTGGGCTGCTGCTGCACGGACTCCTGCAGACAGATCCGTCAAAGCATCTCTGATAATCAGAATAAAGGTATCCTGGAACCGTTCCAAGGCATCGCTGTTGGCAGAATTGATCAATTCTGTAGCTGCAAAGCAAATACCCTGTTTTCCATCAGCATCGCTGGAAATAAGCAACTCCTCCATGGTAGGAAGCAATTGAGCCAAGGCATTAGCTCCCACACGACGCACCACATCTCCCAAGGTGGTGGCTGCGATGGTTCTATGGGTTTCATCGCTGGATGCAAGTCTTTTGACCAACATCTGGGTCAAGCTAGGAATGATCTCCTTAACTGTCTTTGGTGTGTTGGCCACCAATGCTTTCCAGATATCAATAGATGCAGCTCTCACCACACTAGTAACATCGGAACGACACACGTAAACCGATGCCAAAATACGGTCTCTTCTGTCCTGGCCCAAAACATCCACGAGGTTGCGGTTGACCTCCAGTTGCTCCTCCGTGAGCTCGTTTTTGCCGGAGATTCCCGTGACTTGGAACAATAAATCTCCTGTAAGTTCCACGGACGAAAGCCGGATCCGGTAGGAGGTATCGGCCATGCCCTGTTCCAATTCAGGCAACAACAAATCAATGGCCTTTGAGGCGTAGTTCTTGACAATCAATCTTCCGGCCTTCAAAGCAGTTCCACGGATCTCCTCATCCGTGTCAGCCAAGCCTCTCAAAATAGGAGGAATGATCTGAGACAAGTATGGAGCAAATTGCGACCCGAAACAAACCGGCAAGTAAAGCAATAACGGCACGTACCCTGCACGCACATGATTGTATGGAGACTGAGCATTGGAGAGGATAGAAGGAAGCATCTCGTCCAATTTGGAAAGCCCCAAACCGGCAATGACCTCGGCCAAGGCCTGTGCAGAGCCAAGACGGTCACCTGCTTTGGTGGGGTCATGTAAAGTACCCGTAAGACGAGGAATCAAGTCAGAGAAGCGATCCTCTCCCAATTTCTCCACCAAAGATCCCAAAGCTCTGGCACCTGTAGATCTGGTTTCTGGAACTGGGTCCACCATGGCCACCTCGAGCTCGGCCACCAATGAGGGTAAGTATGGCAGGAGATCGTTGCTATCAACCAAAATGGACATGTTTCCAACAATCTGACAGGCCTTTTTCTTAGTGGAAGCAGACCGTTCTCTCATTCCACGATGAATCACATGAATAATGAGAGCCAAAGACGGACCATCAATATAATGCACAAACTGCGTCTTAATCAACTTATCGAGAGCCTCCTCGGTGTACTTGGTAGGATCACCAATAGCCTTGATCAAGTCCGGCACAATGGTCTGAATCTCCGGGTTTCTGATGACTTCACCAAACCTCTTAAGCGATTGGTCCGCTGCTTTTCTCACTTCCTTGTGGGAATCATTCAAAACTCCCACGATTTCCGGCACAATGATCGACAATGAAGCAGACAACTGCGTAGGGTCAAGGTACGCCATGGAACCCAAAAGCTCCACCGAACCCTTCTTGGATCTCCATGCGATATCGTCCAAATTTCGGATGGCAAGCGGAATCAATTGTTTGATACCGTAACTGGTCGTGCACTTCATGATTTGCCGAGCAGCCAAGTCGGTAGCCTCCCGTACCTGTGGACTTGGGTCACCCAAAAACTTCAAGATGATGGGCAACACCTCGATCACATAGGGTTCAAACATGGCGCCCAAAACCTGCGACAAACAGTCAAACACAAATGAAACACCCTCTCTGGCATCCTCGCTTCGCTTGTTGTCTGCAGCAGCAGTGATTTCCCTGATGACGTCATTGTTGAAAAGCGATTTGATTCCTGCACCCTTGACCAATCCTGCAATACCGTAGGCAGCACCTTTTCTCTCAGCCAATGTCTTTCCGTTCCAAAGCTTTTCCAAGAGCTTTTCGAACGTGTCTTGAAGCTTATCCTGGAAAGACTTGACAAGAGGAGCAATACACTCTGAAACTGCAAACTGTACATCCTCCGATGGAGTGTCAAGAGTCTGTAACAACCGGTCAAAGATGATTTGAAGCCGTGAGTCGTCTGCGGCCAAATGCCGTCCCAAGGAACCATACAAGATGATGACCAGCTCGTTGATTCTGTCTTGCTTTTTTGAATTCTCGTCTTTTTTGGCCAAACATGTCTCGAAAATCTGGATAAGAACCTCCACGTTCTCTGCACCCGATTGCTTGATGATTTCAGTTCCGGCCTCCAAGAGTTCCTGGGCCACCAAATCCTCCTTGTCTCCAAGAGTTTCTTCTGGCACAAGGAAAGTAAAGATCCTTTGAACAGCCTCCGAAGACTTGCACAAGGGACTGAGGAAACGCAAGGCAATGGCAATGGTTGACCTGGACTCCCAAGTGTCACGTGATGCAGCTGCTGTATTCACTGCAAGTCCAAACTTGTCCTTCTCTGCAGGTGGAGGCACCTCCAACTTCTTAAAGAGCTGCAACAACTCATTGGACCATTTCAAGTAAACAGATTGGTCATTTTCACTGAGAACTTCGATGGCAGAAGCAATGGATCTGGCCACCGTCAAGCGAAGTCCGGTATCCTTTTGATCAATGTAAGCAAGTAGTCTTTGGGGAGCATCTGCAGGAACCTGGAAGTCACTTTCCTCCCAAATGGTTTTAGACAACTCAGCAACTGCATTATCAGTATCATGCATAGTCAACCAGATTTGGTCGCAGTACGTCAAATCCTCCGTCAAGTCAAACTCAGCATCAATGCTCTGGAGAATAGCGTTTTTGACAAACGAGTCGGGAATCACCAAATTCAGAAGAAGGATTTCCAAGTCCACGAGGGTGAAATTCACGGAGATATGTTGACAAACAGTGGAGAAACATTCCTTGACCATTTTGGCCCGGGTTGGAATCTTCATCAATTCAATGATCGACTCCAAAATCGGCCGGCGAGGAATGTACTCATTCTCAAGCATATTCTGAGCAGAAAGAATGCTGATGGCCAACGAAAGGTGCTCTTCTTCGGCATCTTCGTGATTGAACTCGGAAGTCACCTTTTGCTTTTTGGAGTTTTTGAGGGCCACCGCTTTTCCATTCTCCATGACCTTGATAATCAATGGAGCAATGTAAATGTAACCCGCCACCGTGAACCAATCATCAACGAGCATTTTGATTCTGAACAAGATTGTGCTCAAACTCTCAAGAACTGGCTGCTGGGTGTAACGTTGAGGAATGCCCTTGATTCCATAGAGTCTCAAGATAATTGCACCGGTCATTTCGGCCAATGGGTGTAATCTAGCCTTGATCTCGTTGGATGCAACGATGAATGTAAGAGTGCCTTTTTCTCCGAGCAAATCATGGGCGAGAGGGTGCTTCAAGAGTTCCAAGAGATCGAAAACGGCGACATTGTACCATTCCAAGCCACCTGTATTCAAGGAATTGGAGTTACCGGCGAAGGTGGTAATGATGGCAAAAGCACGGTTGAAACGCTTAATGATTGCGTTGACGTTGGCACGAATGACTGATTCCTTGGCGATCTGTTCATTGACCAAAGCCTGTTCCTCTCTGGTGAGTTTTCTCTGCGTTGTCTTTTTAGCGGAGATCTCCTTCTTTAAGCTTTCCTCCCATTTCCTGGTTTCGTAGTCCTTGGAGTTTTTGTCTTCGACCTTCTTGGACTTGGATGCTTCTAAAACATCCACAACAGCCTCACCCTCTGGGCCTCTCCAGATATCAATAGATGTAGAGTCGATTTCCAGAAGGTTCTCAAGAGAGAGATCTGCTCTCAAGGCTTTGACCATTTCTTCCTGACAAGCTTTAGGATGGACAAACGAGAAGGTAGTTAAAGCGGCACATGCAGCTTTAACAAGGGGACTGGTTTCTGCATACTTCTCGATGGTGGATAACGTAACGTCCGTGATTTGAGGAACATGGTTCGATATGATTTGGAGGGGGTCCAAAGAGGAACGCAAAGCCAAACCAATCCATGCCTCCTTGACTGCAATTCCTGTATGGTGAGCAATGACAAACAAACTGACCAAGACCTTCTCGGCGCCTTCTTTCAGACAACCCTGTAAGAGATGGTTCAAAACTGGCGAAAGGAACTTTAAGCCGTAAGTAAGTTCTGCACTGTCAGCCTTGTCGGTCGAAGCCACAATCTCATCAATGGCCTGCACAAAAGAGGAGATCAAGATCAGTTCGTTCACTTTTTGGAGCTGGGCAATTGATTTCAAAGCATCCAATCTAATTGCATAATTGACATTATTGGAAACGGCAAAGAATAAATATGCAAGCGCAAAATCGAGAGCCTCGGTTTCGGTAATGTAAGCAAACGAAGCAGTAAGTGCCTTCAAGCACCAGGACTGGTCGGAGGTAGACAACTTCGTGATAGCCTTAGAACTTAAGAGAATGGAGAACTTCTCGTTTGAAATGTCAAGAACATCAGCAAATTGCTCTTTTTTAGCATCAAAGTGGGCCGAAAGTGCAAGGTAAACGTATGCAGCAGTGACACCCTTATTTGAAATGCATAAAAGAGGCGATTTATTGGCCTCAGTCAAGGCCTTGGCGAATGATGGCTTCAAGGTATCATAAAGTTTGAGCAAACGAGAATTGGAATCCAGGGCTGAGAGCAACTGCGTGCCGATAGAAGCAGCCCATATGCTTCTGAGAGGAAGTTTGGAGCTCTCCAACCCTGCCTTCCACTGAGAGGCGATTTTCTCCTCTCCAGCAAGGGCCACATCTCCAGCAATGGCATCCACAAATGCTTTGGAGAGAACATCCAACAAACTAGTGAGAACTTGTTCGTTTTGTTCTTTCGATGCAAGAGGCAAAATTGCAGCAGTGAATTTCTCGGTAAAAGCAGCGTCGTTCAGCGAGAAGGCCCCAAAAATCTCCGCAATAACCACTTTGCTGTCCACATTAGTAGTTCCTTTGAAGCACTTATTGACTTCGTCCAAGATGATTGTGAGATCAACCGTAGAAATTGATGGCAAAGAGGTTCTGAAGATGTTTCTAAGTGTGGCAGAAGCAGCCTCACGAACATGCTCCTTGTTGGACTTGAGACCAGTCATAAGTTGAGTTAATAATTTGGAGGAAGCAAAAGAAGAAGAGAGGTTGATTGCTTCTGGCTCGGAGAAAAGGAACACGGTGATTGAACAAAAGCCAAACTCCGAGGATTTCAACACGGCCTTCTCCAAATCAGGCAAAATGGACATGGCAAAGTCATCTTTTGAAACATAGTTCTTAAGGAAGTGGCGCGTAAATTCCGTCAAGGCATGAGGTGAAGGAGGGAGTTTCCCCAAAACCACCAGTGAAGTAAAAAACTTGATGACAGCGGAAACGTGGGTGCTTAAATACTCAAAAAGAGAGGGGTGGGCGGGTAACAAGTCATGCACAGCGTCGGATAACACGCCCAAAAAGAGAATGGCTGCCGAGGGCAGGTTGCAGTCGAGTGCGCCACGCACGCAGAGGTCGATGTAGGCCTTCTGTTGCGCAATGTGCTGCGATGCTAAGACATGCATAAGCGAGTGTTTCAGGTGAGCCAAAGCGGAATTGAGAAGACGCCGCCTGTGTGAAGGGTATTGAGAGTGGTGCAGGGGCATGCTGGAGTCGGCTGCAGATGCAAGCAACAACACCTGCGAAGTAATGAGCTTCGACGCAATGCTGGTACTTGCAGCAGAGGCGGAGGAATTGTCGGCGCCAAGTGCTTTTGTACCTGTGGGGGAATCCTTATTTAAATCGGCCGTCTCGCCCCCCTTTGAAGTGTCGTTGCAATTTTCAGAGCCATCGAGTGCTTGTGCCCATCCTAATAAGGTAAGCAAATTTGTGACAGGTGCGTTGGTAGAATTCTGGGCAACGTCATAAATGCTATTGACAAAGAAGGTCAAGTATTTCTGATCTTGTGCAACAAAGCCCAAGAGTGCCTTCTGAGCTTGCAATCGAGACTGGCCGTCAGAATAATGGCTGTAAGTTCTGAAGAGCAACTGGGCCCATTTTTGGGCGGTGGCGGACTCCTTTTGGATAGGCAATTCCTTAAGAATATGCTGCCATGCGGTAATTCTAAGGTTACGACTTGAACCAAGGAGGATCTGGCCTGGCCGCTCGTCAAGGGCGTTCTGCAAAGTGTCGGGGTCCATTATGGTTGTAAATGGAGAGGACGTGAAAAAAATGTTGAGTGAGGGACGCGACACGTGAAGTGGCGCACGTGAGCATGGTTAAGATGACAGGCTAAGACAGGCTAAGAATTCAAGACATGAAGAAAGGACAAAAATGAAGTTTCAATGAAATGACAGAATTTGAATCCATCACATTTGCATAGATGACTCATGATTTTAAGAAACTGGATAGATAAATGGATGAAGGATACAATAGGGCTATTGATCAAAGGTGCCGATTATCAGAAGGTATTGACAGAAAGATGAAACAAGATAAGATGAAACAAGATATTTCAATGATTTATGATACAGGAGGAAATTGAAAGTTTGAAGTGTTTCAAATAATTGATTATATGACTTGGCTATGGCTTTGACTTGGCTATGGCTATGACTTGGCTATGGCTATGGCTATGGCTATGGCTATGGCTATGGCTATGGCTATGGCTATGGCTATGACTTGGCTATGACTTGGCTATGACTTTGACTTTGACTTGTGTACAGTCTTGACCAACCTTATTAGGAGTGAAAGTACAAGAGACTCAGGGAGTTAGAAGATCTTTCTCAATTACTCTGTGGAGTTTTTTCCAAATAAAGAACCAGTCATTCATAATGTGGATCAACTAATCTGGTTTAGAAAAATCATGGCTTGATCATGGGATCAAAACAAAGCCAATGAGTATCTTCATACCAGTAATTCATTCCAGAAACAGTGATACTAAAGAAGGAAGCAGGGAAGCTATGAAGCTATGAAGCTATGAAGCTAAGAAGCAATGAAGCAATGAAGCTAAGAAACTAAGAAGCAGGGAAGCTAAGAAACCAAGAAACTAAGAAGCTAAGAAGCTATGAAGCTATGAAGCTATGAAGCAGGGAAGCTAAGAAACCAAGAAGCTAAAAAACTAAGAAGCTAAGAAACTAAGAAACTAAGGATGGAATTGAAAAGGTGAATATTAAAATGTGGAAAAGAGATACTAAAAGAGAATTCCCTCAAAATACTACACAAATCCCCTGGAGTTTACCATCAAGACATCTTCTATTAATTAACAGGAATGAACCGAATCATGGAAAGAAACCTTTGTTTGAATTCAACACAATGATTTATTCATTTAAGGATATTCTTGACGAGTCATCAATAGCAGGAAACAATAGATTCCTGAGGTTTAACAAATGAATAAAGTGGAGAATTGAAAGAGGGAAAACAAATTCAATTAAAATGATATTTTAAATGATCATTATTATAGTGGGATTATGACTTATTATAATATCTTATTATAGTGGAATTATGACTTAGTATAATATCTTATGGTGGGGTCATGACTTAGTATAATATACTATTATGGTGGGGTCATGGTACGTGGAGAGTGAGGGCTTTGATGTTGAGGAGCGGGTAACCCATGGCTGGGTATATAAAGCGCGCAGATCGCCATACCTCTTTTTTCTTCTTCATCAACTATAACAGTCAATGAAGAAAGGCTACAGTTAATTCATCCGTTGCAGCAAGGTTTCGGCCGTCTCACTTTGTGGGCGCTGTGGAGAACATCACGGCCATCATCACCACTTCGTTAGTGATGTAATTGTGACTGAGGCTGTTGTTGATACTATTGATTGGTTGAATGTTTCATCAATCAATAAATGCCAATGTAAGTGTAGAAATCTATAATATCAATAAGAATCAGGTACTTTGATACTAAGTTATGAAGTATTTGGTGATTACATTGATTGGCAGGTGTACGAGTAAGTTTTTTATTTGGTGCACGGGTTTTGGTGTACGGATCTTTTCTTGGTGTACGGATGTTTCTGGTGTACTGATCTGATGTTGGTGTACGGATGTTGGTGTACGGATGTTAATGCACTGATACAGATTACATACATATCTATACTAAGCAGCATGTTAGTTGAAGAGATCCCCCGCAAGCTCCATAGTAATCAATCGACAATCTACTTCCTGTCGCTGGTCAATGTCCAGGCTCGAGCCACACCCAAAATGCAGGAGCAGGGCGACGAAAACCGCAACATCAAAGCCCGCCCTAAAGTCAACTATAACCTAACAGAGCTCCTAAACGCCCAAACCCAAGTCAACTACAGCAACGGTAGCGTTAAAAGCGGCGCCTTCAAATCATCCCATCAAATCCAACTTGAACGTTTCATCTCCAAGCGTCTAACAGATCTAAGCAAAGAAACACCCTATCCCTCCTTCGAAGTGCCCAAGAACTTCACCTATTCTAGCATCCACAAACATAAAAGCGCCCAGGACAAAAAAGCCATTCGACTCGGAAATACGCCATCCACCAAACGGATTCTTGCCGCACGTCGAAATCTCAACTCTTATTTTGAAGAAGAAAAAAATTTGATCTCCATCAATACAATTCTTGGGGTCAATTACTCATTCGCAGAACAAAATGATAGTGTGAGTGGCGAAGCGAAAAAACGTAAGGTGAGTGCGCAGTGCAAACCAAAGGCTCGGCTTTGCTGTGTGTGCGGGTCAAAATCATCCTATTCGAGATGTATTCATTGCGGGTTATACTCGTGTAGTGTGAGATGTATAGGAGTGCATCATGAACTGAGGTGTGTTTAGGAGTGAGTTGAGGGAGACTTTGGACTAGAAGTTGAGGGAGACTTTGGACCAGAAGTTAACCTTCAGAGAGTTTTCAGTGAAGAAGAAGGGTTTGAAATAAAGGAATCGGAGGAGATTTCATTGAAAGAGAATACGGATTATGAAGTTAAGGAATGGAAAACATCTACAGGAACCAGAGTGAAAAGAACCAAAGGAATCACGGTTCAATGGAACTACTATAAATGGAGTACCATATAAGGAATGGTTACCAAGAAAGATAGAAACTATTCCTACAAGCCAAATTGGAAGGAGTGGGTCACACTCAAGATCAAGCAACGGAAGTTAATGGAAAGTCAGAAAGGAATCCAAAATTGAACTAGGACCTGGAGTCAAGGTATCTAAAAGGAGATGGATTCAGAAAAGAGAAACCACCAAAATTAAAACTAAAAGTGTCTTGACTTCAAAGGAATCACAAGTTTTAAAGTCTAGGATTACAATGATGTCAAATAAAACATGGGCAGACTTCCAGTCGGAAAAAAGATATCTCCAAGATATAAAAAGACTATGAGAAATAGAGGGCAAGCATTGATCAGAATACCTTAAAGGTTCTATAGAATGTGGTCATCTTGTGTATCTCATCTAATGGAGATGGGCATACTCTTATACCAAACCCATTCAATGTCAGACCGATTTTCATTGTTCCTTTGGGATCCCGAGAGATTGTGACGATTCTATGTTCAAGGCCCCCATTCTAGTTCAAGGCCCCCATTCTAGTTCAAGACCCCTACTCTAGTTCAAGGCCCCCATTCTTAATGGAGTTTGATTTGGTTGAGATCACCAGCTCAGTCTCTGAAAGAAATGACCACTTGATAAAGTGTGGATACTTTGGCAAATGCTCGGGTTATCAGTACCAGATCTTGGAGTACACGATGAAGCTCCAGTTTAAGAGAAACACTATTGTCAATTCGAAGCGGTCCTTTGCGCCAGATCTTTTGGAAAACAGTTTTCCGTCCATCTTGGAAACCAGAAAACAGTCTTCTGTCCATCTTGGAAACCAGAAAACTAAATACGGCGTTCCATGGGCTTTGGAAGCAAGAGAAGATCTTCATGGAGACAAAACGTGGCTGGAGGTACGCAGCAGATTTGGATCTCCAAGAGTATTGCATTGGAACCGATATCGTTAACAAAGACATGGAAATGAAACGGCCCATAAAGAATCAGTTCCCAAATCCAGTTCCCATTGGACACCAAAGCTTATGAAGATATATGTGACTGAGCCCAGAACCGTGGTGCAACAGTACATTAATGGGTACACATTCGAGACAGAATTGAAGAATCATTTTTACGAGTCAAACTTTATCTGATAATTAAAGTAAAGGTGAAAAGGTGAAAGGTGAAAAGGTGAAAAGGTGAAAAGGTGAAAGGTGAAAAGGTGAAAAGGTGAAAAGGTGAAAAGGTGATTCCATTTGATTTTCTCTAGATTTGATATCTTCATGGATAAGGGATTCAATCAAAAAGCCAGGAGGATGAAGAAGACGGACACCCGTTCCATGGATAAGGTTCATCATTGGTCTATATTGTTGAACACAGAAGTTCGATATCTCATGAGTCAATATATAGTTCCAGCTGGAACAACGAGCTCTATGAAATATCCAAGAGTCAAGGGTTCTATCCATTCTATCCATTCTATCCATTCTATCCATTCTATCCAAGGGTTTTAGTATCAGCATCAAGATGAACCGGTTACTCTTTAAATATATCCTTGAAGAAAAGGGAACCATATAAGAAGCGACATTTCCTTGAGTCAGCCTTGAGTCAGCCTTGAGTCTATGGGTTTATGGGTTTATGGGACGTAAGCTTGGTTAAGGAATGTCTGGTATTCGTTTGCAGTCCCATATAAGAATTGAGATGATGATATCTTTGAATTCCATGATTTGATAGAAGATACTATTCTCTGGAGTCAATCTATGCATAGATATAGAATCCCAAACACTGACTACTACTCACTAGTACTAGTACTCACTATAACTGACTACTACTACTACTACTGATTACTATTATAGACTACTGATTACTACTACTAATACTACTACTAGTACTACTACTACTGATTACTATAACTGACTTCTTATACTACTACTACTAGTACTGACTACTATCGATACTAATGATACTAGTACTGACTACTGGCTACTATAATTGCCTATTGACTAGTACTCCATGAATCTACTACTCACTAGTACAGACTTCTTATACTGACTACTACTGATTACTGGCTTCTTAAACTGACTACTACAGACTACAGACTAGTACTGATTACTAGTACTCCTTAAATCTACTACAGACTTCTTATACAGACTACTACTATTGATTACAGACTATTGACCAAGTACTCCTTGAATCTGCTATTATGGATTACAGACTAGTACTACTGACTACTGGTACTGACTACTCACTACTACTACCTATTGACTACTACTATACCTATTGACTACTACTACTGATTACTACTACTAGTACTGACTTCTTATACTGACTACTACTAGCTAGTACTGACTACTGACTACTGGTACTAATTACTAGTACTGACTACTGACTACTGACTACAGACTACTGACTACTGACTACTGACTACTGACTACTACTACAGACTACAGACTACTACTATAGACTACAGACTACTATAGACTAGTCAGTAGTAGTAGTAATCAGTGTTGGACGTTCTTGATGTTTCCATAGATTGACTCCAGGGTGTACTGTCTTTCATCAATCACGTAATTCAAAGATCATTAACATCTTAATTCTTTATACTGTGGTTTCTAAACTGATACCAGACATTCCTTAACTAAGCTTCCTTCCCGTAAACCCCATAGACTCAAGGCTGACTTCAGGCTGACTTCAGGCTGACTCAAGGAAAGCACTCTTGATTAGTACGAGCCAGTACTAGTCAGTAGTCAGTACTAGTCAGTACTAGTCAGTACTAGTCGTCTGTATAAGAAGTCTGTAGTCAGTACTAGTAGTAATTTCAACGAGTACTCAGCTGTACTGGTAGTCTGTATAACAAGTCTGTACTTAGTACTAGTAGCTGTAGTGGTAGTCTGTACTATTATTGACTACTGACTTCTTAAACTGACTATTGACTACTGACTACTTCCACTAAGTACTGATTACTGTGTACTACTAGTACTAGTACTACTACTAGTACCGACTAGTACTATTGCCTATTCCAGACTACTAGTACCAACTACAGACTACTGGTACTGACTGCTAGTACTCCTTAAATCTACTACTGACTACTATTGATTACTGACTACAGACTAGGACTATTGCCTATTGAAAACTAGTACTGACTACTAACTAGTACTGACTATTACTCACTACTGACTTCTAATACTACAGCTACTATTATTGATTATTGATTATTGGTTACTGACCACTAGTACTGACTAGTACTGGTACTGATTACAGACTACTAGCTAGTACTATTACCTATTGACTACTAGTACTAGTACTGACTACAGTCTACTAGTACTGACTATTGACTATTGACTACTAGTACTAGTACAGACTACAGATTTATTATTGACCAAGTACTCCTTGAATGTACTATTATTGATTACTGACTACTAGAACTAGTACTGATTACAGACTACAAAGTACTAGTACTCCTTGAAAATACTACTATTGATTACTGACTATTGACTACTAGTACTGACTACTAGTACTGAGTACTGAGTACTACTATAGACTACTAGTACTGACTACTACTGACTACTGAGTACTATTACTGACTACTGACTACTGACTACTATTATAGACTACAGGCTATTGGTTACTGACTACTAGTACTGACTACTACTACTATAGACTACTATTACTGACTAGTAGTACTATTTATTACCGACTACTAACTATTATTGACTACTAACTACTGACTACTGACTACTAGTACTGACTAGTGACTACTACTACTATAGACTACAGACTATTGACTACTAGTACTGATTACTAGTACTGATTACTGAGTACTACTACAGACTACAGACTAGTGACTAGTACTATTGATACTGACTGCTTATACTAACTACTATCGATACTAATGAATACTATTATTGATTACTGGCCAGTACTACTGATTACTGATTACTGACTAGTACTAAGTACTGATTACAGACTACAGACCAAACCTATTGGCTATTGAGTATTGACTGTTGAACAGAGGAGAAGTGAGAGTTCAGGCATGGTCAATATATAGTGTCCAGATGAAAGTATAAGCATGAACCATGGAATGCATCCAAGGATGTAAACATGTGAAGGGTGTTTCTGGAGATTCAAGGCGTACTTTTATGATCAGAAAGGAAAACATATAGAGTGTTCGTTGAATCCTGAGTCGTTGGGAGTTACTTAAGAATGTCTGGTATTAGTTTCCTATCACAATAAGAATGAAGATGAGAATGACATCTTTGAATTCCATGATTTGATACAAGATAGACCCAGGAGTCAACCTATGGAACATTAGAATGCAACATTATGGTATGGTTAATTACCTTCACGTGACTTCATCTATAGATATACCAATGCTCGCTTATCTCTCCAGTATCGTCATCTACCTTGTTCTCTCTCCAGTATCGTCATCTACCTTCTCTTCCTACACTAGATTCTGCTGACGTTCCTATAAATGAATACTGTTATAATGTAAAAGTATCATATTTCGTAGATACAGTAGCAGTAGTCACTCATACTCAATAGGTTTCAATAGTTGGACTTGACATCGTTTTGTTTACGTTGTTTTATTCCATTTAGGAAAAGATCTTCAATATATTTCTGCCAGAATATCTTGTCCCATGATATGATTTATTGAGAATAAAACTAGAAACGCTTGAATACATTTATTTGGCATGTTCCATTAAACCAGTCTTTGGAAGAGATTTTCAACCAGTCTTTGGAAGAGATTTTCAACTAGTCTTTTGAAGAGATTTTCAACTAGTCTTTGGAAGAGATTTTCAACTGCAAGGTTCCCAAAATGGACTATACAATAGGGGATCTTCTCTTTAGAGGCGTCATTTATGGGTTTTGAAGCCTTGGAGTCCGTATTTCTCATGGACTGATCCAAATTTTTAGTAAATGTAACTTCTGGAATAGAAGAATACTGTAGAGAGTAAAATAACCACGAGAAAATAGTATAATAAGTTAAAAGTATGGTTTCAAATGTTAAATTTGATCCTGGAAAGTGTAGTTTTTGAAGAAATACATGGAATAGGGTAAGTTGATGATTAGATGGATTTATTGATAATGGTTATTTTCATTGGTAATTGAAATAGAATTCTTTTTGAAATCGTAGTCTTAGAATATATACAATTAATTATAGATTCTATAATTCCCACCATTCTCATTGTCTATTTCTTCCTTCACGATACCAATTGCTCCTACTAGATTATACACTAGACTATACAGTATATAAGATTATACACTAGACTATACTCTAGACTATACACTAGACTAAACAGTAGACTATACACTACCATAGACTATACTTTATGAGACTATACACTTTATAAGACTACTACTGACTACTGACTACTACTGGTTACTGACTACTACTGGTTACTGACTACTACTGATTACTGACTTCTTATACAGACTACTACTACTACTGACTACTGACTACTGACTACTGACTACTGACTACTATCATAGAACAGCTATTGATAAGGCATTTGGTATGCTGGAGGTCTTTTGAGAATTGGAATGGCCAGCATTGGGAGCATTCAAAAGGGCAATGACCAATTGTTTTGGATCGATTTGTTTTGGTTCATTGATCACTTCGATTCTTCAATTGATCCGGGGCATTATCCGGACATTTAAGCAAAATGCCTTTGACAGCGGGAACTTTTGCGCTGGATGTGGACTCCTCATCTTGGATGCCATTTTGGGTTTTATTGATTGGCTAGTTCGCTACTTCATTAGACTATACACTAGATTATACACTAGACTATACTCTATATAAGACTATACACTAGATTATACACTAGATTATACACTAGATTATACACTAGATTATACTCTATATTAGACTATATACTACACTATACACTATATTAGATTATACACTTTATGAGATTATACTCTATATTAGATTATACACTACCATAGACTATACACTTTTAAGATTATACAGTAGATTATACTCTATATAAGACTATACACTACACTAGACTATACACTACCATAGGCTATACAGTATATAAGACTATACACTTTTAAGACTATACATTAGACTATACACTACACTATACACTAGATTATACACTAGATTATAGACTAGACTATACACTAGATTATACACTTTATAAAACTATACACTAGACTATACACTACCATAGACTATACTCTATATGAGACTATACCCTTTATGAGACTATACACTAGACTATACACTTTTAAGATTATACAGTAGACTATACCCTTTATGAGATTATACACTACACTATACACTAGACTATACAGTATATAAGATTATACACTAGACTATACTCTAGATTATACTCTATATAAGATTATACACTAGACTATACTCTAGATTATACTCTATATTAGATTATACACTAGACTATACACTACACTATACACTAGACTATACACTAGACTATACATTTTATTAGACTATACAGTATATTAGACTATACACTTTATAAGATTATACATTTTTAAGATTATACACTAGACTATACCCTTTATGAGATTATACAGTAGACTATACACTACCATAGGCTATACAGTATATAAGACTATACACTTTTAAGACTATACATTAGACTATACACTACACTATACACTAGATTATACACTAGATTATACTCTATATAAGACTATACACTAGACTATACACTAGACTATACTCTATATAAGCTTATACACTAGATTATACACTAGATTATACTCTATATTAGATTATACACTTGACTATACACTACACTATACACTAGATTATATACTAGACTATACCCTTTATAAGATTATACACTACACTATACTCTATATTAGATTATACCCTTTATAAGACTATACACTAGACTATACACTTTATTGTTGAACTTGAGCAGGTCTGGAATTGTAACATATATATCAGATGTATATTCCAATACGGTAATTAACTTACAGGATTCCTTGCAGATTCATTTCGCTAGGCTACCGTTCCATTGTATATACTTTTCCTGCTTGCTCTCCGTAGCTGTAAGCATGGATTCTCTCTTGCGTAGATATATCGCATGCTTCCACCTGTAAGATTTCTAGTACTCGTGGTTAAAACGCCATTAAATACTCAATTCTAGGCCTATATGATTATACACTTTTAAGACTATATTTAAAAGACTATACACTTATAAGATTATACAGTATATAAGACTATACACTTATAAGACTATACACTTATAAGACTATACAGTATATTATATTATACACTTATAAGACTATACGTTTATAAGACTATACAGTGTATAAGACTATACAGTATATAAGATTATACACTTTTAAGATTATATTTAAAAGACTATACACCTATAAGACTATACGTTTATAAGATTATACAGTATATTATATTATACAGTATATTATATTATACACTTTTAAGACTATACGTTTAAAAGACTATACATTTATAAGATTATACAGTATACAAGACTATACACTTATAAGATTATACAGTATATTATATTATACGTTTATAAGATTATACAGTATACAAGACTATACGTTTATAAGACTATACGTTTATAAGACTATACACTTATAAGACTATACAGTATATTATATTATACACTTATAAGATTATATTTATAAGATTATACACTTTTAAGACTATACACTTTTAAGATTATACACTTATAAGACTATACGTTTAAAAGACTATACACTTATAAGACTATACAGTAAATAAGACTATATTTAAAAGACTATATTTAAAAGACTATACACTTTTAAGACTATACACCTATAAGACTACAGTTATAAAATTATACGTTTATAAGACTATACACCTATAAGACTGTACAGTGTATAAGACTATACACCTATAAGACTATACACTTATAAGATTATACAGTATATAAGACTATATTTAAAAGACTGTATTTAAAAGACTATATTTAAAAGACTATACAGTTGGTGGTTGATGAGCAGAAAGTCATACGTAATTCTTCTCATATACTCTTTCAGCATAGCACTTAAATTGCTTTAGTTATTTATATTCAGGTCAGTCTTTAACTAATACTAGAACTCACTCTTTCCTCTCCTTCGTCAGCTGATTTGTTCCTTGAAATCCCCTTGGTCTTCTTGTGTAGTCTTCTGATGTAAAAGCCCACCATCTGTTTCATCTGCTCTTGCTTATATACTGAGATGTACTGGTTCCCCACGTTCAACATACCTGTGTAGTTGTTCAGTTCCATCCTAAACCTACGGCTTGTAGTATCTACTGTACCTGAGTATACCTGAGTGTACCTGAGTGTACCGTAAGTGTACCAGAAGTGTACCGTAAGTGTACCTGAGTGTACTGGAAGTGTACTGGAAGTGTATCGGAAGTGTACCGTAAGAAATGGGCAACAGACCTTCAGCATGTTTTCGTCAGCATGTTTTCGTCCATCTCGAGTCTACACTTTACCATCGCTAAATCTAAAATACCGGATTCCCTGGCACTTGATTATTTCTTTTGGATTCTTTTATATTTGCTTTATTTATTCTAATATTAACAAGAGCTGAATCTTAATTGGTCAATAGAGAGCTTAATCTGTTATAGAATAAATCTATTGATTTTGAAATATGGTAAAGAAATAGAGGCATAAAAACTATAAAATACAATCTTACGATTCTCCAATAAAGAAAAGAAAAGAGAAGAGAAGACAATGATGTCTTTCAAATAATTAAGCATGAGGATTTAATCTGAATGGTCGGAGAAAGAGTCCCAAAGGAGAGTTGTTCCGTGGATCCAGGTCTGTCGTTGGTCTATAAACCGGTTCCCTTTATAGAATTGTTGTCCATGCCATTGAGGCGAAAGAACAGAGTCATGGCCATATGGCGTGGACACACGGTTCAAGTCCAAATACTCAACTCCAGTACTTCCATTTGAAGCACTTCAAACGATCCACTCGTTATCATTGGTCACAGTTGCAATCTCGTGATCTTCAATGCAAGAGACTACTCGTCACTGGCCTGAGGTATCTGGGCCTGGGGCAGCTGGTGAATCTGCAGCTGGTGATTCTGAAGCCTGGAATCTGAAGCTGGTGAATCTGAAGCCTGGAATCTGAAGCTGGTGAATCTGCAGCCTGGAATCTGCAACGCTTAGAGTCGTCTTCTCAAAGATTCATTATAGCAAATCTCCTGTGAAACAGGGTAGAACGGTTCGGGCCAGTCCATGTTGAACACCTGATATTTTTGAACGATTACCTTCAATTCTAGTTCCTGCATTTGGTTCGGCAATACAAATTGCTTGAACAAGTCTTTTCCAATAAGTCCATTTTGGTCTAACTTGTTGAACACGATCTCAATGCGAGATTCCCTCTATAAAGCGAGTTCCCACTGAAGGTATGAAACAGTCCAATCATATAAGAAATAGAAAGGAGTTATAATACAACTAACTTAGCAAAATAGAAATGACTGAGATTATCATTAAAGTGCCTTATTAGAGTATTAAAGACCAATCACATTGTTCCTATATATGCGAATGTTAGCAATATTCTCAACTTAATATCACATCCGGACGTCGATTCTGCATGAACCTAGTATCTCATGCTATACTATGACAAAACTCCGTCTTGAACATAGCAGCAATCTGTCCTGTATCCGATATAACCCTTCTCCATCACCAGCCCAACTGCTGCCACTGTCCTGTATCATCTGCAAGAGTACCATAGGTATCTCCATCACGTATAAAAGTCTCTTAGGTATCTCCATCACGTATAAAAGTATCCTAAGTATCTCCATATCATGTACAAAAGTCTCCTAGATACCGTGCCAGAATCCCATGAACCAAACCTTCACCATAAGCTTCAACAATAAATGCTCCATTAAAACTTGGCATAAAGTTCGTTAACCCATTAAAACTTGGCATATAGTTCGTTAACCCATCAGTATTTATTAGTAATCACTTCTGAAATAAGAGGAAAAAGAAATGGATGAAAAAAATAGAAAAATGGTTGGACGAGGGGGGGACCTTTTATATATGTCTTTTTCGCGCCGCCCAGTTTATTTGCAGCCCCCAACCATGCAGGAGCGGGGAGTCGCGAAATATATAAGGCCGCGCATTCCCCCCTTATTTCAAGCACTAATAAAAATGCAAAGATCAAGAAAAGGGTGATTTCAATCTAATTTCATTTGAAACATGGCTCTGTTAATTTGAAACATGGCTCCGTTAATCTGAAACATGGCTCTGTTAATCTGAAACATGGCTAAACATTGGAAGAAAAAAGTGGTGGTATAAATACATGAGGGGGGATCCACTGCTTTATATACTTCGTGATGGTTGCTGAAACTTTGTGTGCTAAATGTGGCGTTGTACACAAAAACGGTTATATCTTCAGGATCGTTGTTTTGTTTCTTCATTGTGTCATCATTGTTTCATCGTTGTTATCTTTGTTTCATCTTTGTTTCATAGAGTGTTTGGAGAAGTTGTGGTCGAGTTATTAATGATTTCGGTATAAAGCGGGTTTCTTTATTGAAGGTATGAAACAGTCCAATTATAAAAGAGACAAAAAGAGTTATAATATTCCTAGCTTAACATAAGAATAGAAATGTCGGAGATTATCATAAAGTGCCTTACTGATTAGAGTGGTTAAAGACCAATGAGTGGTACTGTTTTTTTGGTATTCCTCCTTGTTGAACGTATGAGACTCGCACGTCTGATACGCACTGCATATTAAATGCATAAGGTTAGTATGCAGGAGGAGCAGATGAAATTACACAAGAGAGCTGCCAGCGAACTGGAAATGGACCGGGCCGAGTATCGGAAACAGGATCCGAAGGAAGGATCCAATAAGCGACCTCTGAAGGAAAGTCCTTGTGCAGAGTCATTCAAGAGGTGTTTGAGGAACACACGGTGAGAACTCCGATGAAGGTATCAGAGGCCAATGACAGATCTTTGACAATCATGGATGAGGGAGTTATCCGAACGGTCGGAGGATGAGGCGGACGGGGAGTCATGCCGTGGAAGGGGTTCCGGTTGGTCTATAAAGCAAGGCCCTCTATAAAGCAAGGGTTTCTTTATTGAAGCATCATCGAAACAGTCCAGTCATAACAGAGACAGAAAGAGTTATAAATATAACTAGCTTAAGGTAAGAATGGAAATGACTGAGACTTTTCTGAAGCACCTTACTGATTAGAGTGGCTAAAGACCAATGAGAGGTACGGTTTTTTTGGTGTTTCTACTTTCGCGAATGGTTATAAGACGCTCAACATTTAGGCAGATGCGACGTTTGCATTTAAGGTCAATGTTAGAACAAGCAGGTGATAGATTTGGAAACAAAGTTGTATCCGGTGTATATTCGAATCCGGTACTTACTAGGAGGGATTCCCAGAGAATTTTCTACCCTCTATTTTCCACTCTACTCTACTCTCTATTTTCCACTCTACTCTACTCTCTATTTTCCACTCTCTACTCTACTCTACTCTACTCTAGTCTACTCTACTCTAGTCTAGTCTACTCTCTGTTAGAACTTAAGCAGGTCTGAGCTTTATAAACAATTTATATCAATTGTATATTCGAATACGGTAAAATCAACTTGGAGGGATTCCTAATGAATTCATCTAGTTGAGCGAACCTGCTAAGTAGTTCTAATATACTCTTCCAGTGGTTCGAGTATCCCATTTCAGGACTTTTCTGAAACAACCAATAGTCGATCATGGAACGGTTCCATTTTTCTAGTAGTTTCCATTTGTCTAGTAGTTTCCATTTTTCTAGTATTAAAATGCATATTAAGGAATCCTTGCGACGAATCCCAAATCACTAAATACCCAATTCTAAGATTGTAGCATTATTCCATTGTAGCATTATTCCTAATACCTCCTCATACCAATACCTCTTGGACTGATTGCACGTACGCTTATTGTTTCATCAGGAAACTGGATTGACCCATTCGAGAAATTCCTTATCTTGCCTGTTCAATAAGTTAAACGGTATAGGCCAAATGCAAGTCTTTCCCAACCGTATTCTGTGCGCCAAGTATATTAGTTATTGATGACTAGCACCTTAGGACTTGTGCAAAAAAAAATAAAAAAATAAAATAATAATAATAATAATAATTCATAGTAGTCTTATAGTGTAGTCTCATAGAGTCTCATAGAGTCTCATAGAGTCTCATAGTGTAGTGGTATAGTGTGGTATAGTGTAGTGTAGTGTAGTGTAGTGTAGTGTAGTGTGTAGTGTAGTCTCATATAGTGTAGTGTAGTGCGTGGTGTGTGGTATAGTGTGTTAGAACGTAAGCAGGTCTGAGATTTATAAAGAGTTATATCAATTGTATATTCGAATACGGTAAAATTAACTTTGAGGGATTCGTAATGAATTCATCTAGTTGAGCGAACCTGCTAGTTCTTATATACTTTTCTACAGTGTTGGGTAACCCTTTCAGACTTTCAGGGCTTTTCTGAAACAGTAATGAAACAGTAATGAAACAGTTAGGGAACGTGTAGTTTCCTTTTATCATTCAAGAATTCCATATTAAGGAATGCTTATGGTTTAAGCAACTCCAATGGCTACACTTACCTGAGACCTAGCAGATCAATCCAACACCACTAGATACTCAATTCTAGCGCCTGTAGGAATATTCCTAATACTCTACTCTACTCTAGTCTACTCTATTTTCTATTTTCCACTCTCTACTCTACTCTACTTGTTGCACGTTCATGAACCGTTTTCTTCATCTGGCACGTGCGTCTCATTGGCTGCAAATGACTCCTATAAGTACATAACATTAGTCTCCATCTTGTTGTTTGAATTGGTGGTTTTTCTCCTGTATATAGTTGGAATCGTTATTCCTATTCACACCATCGATGCTTCTCTATTCTCTATTCTCTCTATTCTCTCTATTCTCTCTGTTCTCTATTCTCTCTGTTCTCTCTATTCTCTCATACGGGCGACTTCCCGCTGTTGAACATATGAGACTCGCACGTCTCATATGTACTGCATGTGCAAATGATTGCATATGCAGTATGTCCAGACGAAACAATGTGATGAAGACGTTGAACGTATGAGGCAGTACGTTTCATACGCTCTGCATAATGAACTGGCCGAGTTGAGAATGCAGGAGGTGCAGATGAAAATTGGCACAAAAGACCCACTCCTGGAGCTACTCCTGGAGCTAGTCCTGGAGCTACTCCTGCATACAGCGTGCCATCAGCGAACCTGAAACAGAAGAGGTTGAATAGCTGAACCCGATACAAAGGAAGGATCCAATGAGGCATCTCTGAAAGTTAGCCCGAAGTGTAGACTTATTCACGAAGGGCAATAAAGGCGTCTGGTTGGAATCACCACTGAGGGAGTAATTAGAATGGCCGGAGAAAGAGATCCGACGCCAAGGCGTTCCGGATCCTGGTCAGTCAGTTAAACGACAGAAAACCATCTCGCTTGTTTGAAAGGACATAGAAAACCATCTCAGCTGAAGAGATTGGTATTTAGTTTCGAAGAGAAACCCGAATACAGTACGCTGACATGAGTACCACTGTTCCTCACTTGATAGAGTTAATGAAGATTAACGTAATTCAAATTCCAACTTATAGAAAGGTTTACGCAAACTCTCAACACCTGCCTCTTGTATATCTTTAGTATTCAGTGACACGTACACCTGAATTAGACGAGACCAATTAGTGTAGACGAGGCCAATTAATGTAGACGAGACCAATTAGTGTAGACGACTCTCTTGTGAACATTGTTCTTACCAAGACAATGTTCCACTTCTTTCTTCTGGACTGGTGTCCTCCTTGTATCCAGGAAAGACTCGTATGTGTTCATTTCATCTGCACCTGTGCGAGTCTCATACGTTCAACATTTACTCTACTCTACTCTACTCTACTCTACTCTACTCTCTATTTTCTACTCTACTCTCTACACTACTCTACACTACTCTACTACTTCGGTAATCTTGATGACTTTTCAAAACAGCCTTTAGTCAATCATGAAACGTAATTTCCTTTTATCATTTCATCATTCAACAATTCCATATTAAGGAATCCTTATGGGTTAAGCAAGTCCAATGGTTCCACTTGCCTGACATTAGTGGCTTATCCAAAACCACTAGATACTCAATTCTAGGGTCCATAGACTCGATTCTAGGGTCTCTAGACTCAATTCTAGGGTCTCTAGACTCGATTCTAGGGTCTCTAGGTTCCTAACAGTCAATGTATGATTAAAGAAAAAAGACATTTTTGAATCACCAATTTTGAATCACCAATAGTGAATTACAATTTGATTTCAAAATTGATTTAAAATTGATTTACAAAATTTGGTGAATTTACAAAATTGTGACGTAACTTAAATTGAGAGTTTCTACAAGTATCCTCAAACCAGTCCTTTTAAAATACACGTATTATTTGAATAATTCTTATTCAATGGATTCTTGGGGTTGACTTGGTTTTGATTACTAACATTAAAATAATTCATGAAAATCAAGTGTATCAATATATGGGGGTCTATAGATGTTGACGTGTGAATACCAATTATAGATGTTGACGTATGAATACCAATTATAGATGTTGACGTATGAATACCAATTATAGATGTTGAATGACTTTTAATTCATTTTTAATTGGTAATGGTTCAAGTAGAACTTCTAGAGATTTATGGTCACCTTTGGTTATGACCTTTGGTCATGAGCACTGGTTGTTGGTTGTTGGTTATGAGCACTGGTTATGACCATTGGTTGTTGGTTATGACCATTGCATGACCATTGGTGTTCTGAAAATTCCAAATCATCATTTCATCATTTCTATTGAATTTTATTCGTTTTTAATTAAAAGGTTCATGGGCTTGTATTTAGCCAACATTTATACCCGAACAATCTTCTGTACCAAGGCCTGCTTTGGCTTTGAATTTGGCTTTGAATTTGGCTTTGAATTTGGCTTTGGCTTTGGCTTTGAATTTGGCTTTGAATTTGAATTTGAATTTGGCTTTGAATTTGGCTTTGAATTTGGTGGCCTGATGGCCTGATGGCCTGATTCCACATTCGGTCATCTTCACGCATCACCATGTACTTTAGGCGCGCTGCACCGAATCTGCCAATTTCACTTTGAAACTTTCCGAATATGGGGTTACCAATATACACCATTGAATGTTGAACATATTTTCATAAATCAATTCTTCGGTTCATCTCAATCAATGGTGGTCATCTCAATCAATCATCAATTTCAATAATTAGTAGTGATACCATTCAACATCCAAATGTTTTTGTCAATGCATAAAATTCAAGAAATCTTCTTTCAAAATATCTTCATTTAAGAATATCAATTAGGAAACTACCTGATTGATTTTGAAATGCTCATCATAGTCAGAGAATCAGTCAAAATGAGTCAGGATTTCAGTCAGAGTATCAGTCAAAATGTCAGTCAAAATGTCAGTCAGAGTATCAGTCAAAATGTCAGTCAAAATGTCATAGTCAAAATGTCATAGTCAGAATTTCAGTCAGAATTTCAGTCAAAATGAGTCAAATTTCAGTCAAAATGAGTCAAAATGAGTCAGAATTTCAGTCAGAATTTCATGGTCTTTTCTTGTCAACCATTGCTTCGCAAGGTTGCCAGTGTAAGGTTGCCAGTGTATGGTTGCCAGTGTAGGTTGCAGTGTAGGTTGCAGTTTATAAGCTATTCATGCTTAAAACAACACCTCTTTCCATAGCGACAAGAACCAAATTGGGTCCAGTTTGCACAAGGCTTAGAACGCCAATTAGAAGGCCGGTCCACCTCCTTCAATTCGTCCTTCCCATGTGCAAACTGACACTTTTGTCCATAAAGACATGCACCCAGCTTAATGAACGAGGCACAAAGCTCAGTCTTGTACAACTGTGTATTCAAATGTTTCTGGATCTTCGAGGAATTAGACGAATTCGATGAAGATGATGATGACAGTGACAGTACCGAGTCATGATGAGAGTTTTGTCTTCGCAAAGAATCGGTACGGTTGTATAGAGGGAGATTTTCCGAGGGGTTCAAGTGATGGTTTTTGTCCAAATTGTCTTCAGTCAACGGTAAAAGACTATGGGGTAAAAGAGATTGAGCATACTCCAAGGACAGATCACGGAGTAACAAAGAACTTTGGAGAATGTGCAGTCCTGTACGCGAGTCGGGAGTATACGTGTTCAGGAGGTAATAATCGTGGAGACTGCGAGGCAGACGAGAATCGTGAGTAGATCCATGAGCTAAAGACAGCATGGTTGAATGCATAGGATGATAGGTCAAGTATGCAGAGTCCGGGGAATGTGAGGGGCGTTCTGAAGGGGAGTTATCATGGTTGACGGATAGGAGACGTTGGGGACGGTATTGTAAAGCGGACATTTCCGATGAATCCGTAAGCCACAATTCCGGGAGTAAATCATCCAGAGGCCACGACGATGTAGATGGAGAAAAGGAATGGAAATTGGGGCGGGCGGGTAAGGCGCCAAACTTGGGATCTCCAGGGAAGAGCACAGATGGAAACGTTTCCATGATGATAGGGAATCGATCCAGGTAGGATGAAGGATGAAGGATAAAGGATGAAGGATGAAGAATTCAATAATGAAGAATTCAGGAATTCAATAATGAAGAATTCAGGAATTCAATAATGCAATGGTAGTTAAATAGACACCAGAAAGTGGACAAGCGACAAGAAGCGTCAGTGGATGGAAACGTATAAAACACCAATTCAAAGTGTCAAAGGAATCAAGAATTATTAATACCCTTGGAATAAAATAAATCAATAGTGAATAAATAAAAGAAGTCCAATAAAAGAAATCCAATAGAAACCAGAAATCCAATAGAATCCAGAAATCCAATAAGAGAAAACCAATAGAATCCAATAGAAACCAATAAAAGAAACCAATAGAAACCAAACCAGAAATCCAAACCAATAAAAGAAACCAATAAAGAAATCCAACAAAAGAAAATCCAAAAGAAAGCAATTTTTAAATGATCTGCAATGATCAAAGGATTTGATTCACATTAATATTTAAACAACACCAAGTGAGGAGTATGAAGAGGAGGAGAAAACCTGCAGGAAGTATTATCCGATGAATATGCGCGAAACTGCGAGGGGTATTAAAAAACCCGACATGATTTGAAATGGTGAGATTTCATGGTACACTTTTTTTTTGGGGGGGGGGGGGGGGGTCTCGGAGACGAGAGGAAAAAGGGAAAAGGAAAAAGAAAAGGGCCCAAATTCCAAACTCGGGGAAGGGGAGGTTTTTTTTTTTTTTGGGGGGGGGGGGGAGGGGTTAGGAGACGAGAGGAAAAAAGGGAAAAGGAAAAAGGAAAAAAAGGGAAAAGGGAAAAGGGTAAAAAAGAAATAAAATAGGGTAAAGGGTAAAAAAGGGAAAAATGGGAAAATGGGTAAAATGGGTAAAATGGGAAAAATGGGTAAAAGGTGAAAATGGGAAAAAGGTAAAAGGTGAAAAGGTGAAAAAGAAAAAAAAAAAAAAAAAAAAAAAAAAACCTCTCCTTCCCCGAGTCTGGAATTTGCGTCCTTTTCCTTTTCCTTTTGCTTTTGCTTTTGCTTTTGCTTTTGCTTTTGCTTTTGCTTGCCCGCTTTTTATAATCAATTAATTCATTGATTGGTGATTCCCATATGCACATAATTCCAAGGCAATTCCAAGGCAATTCCAAGGCTAGAATTAATGGAAAAGAAAGGAAAGGAAATGGAGAAATGGAGAAATGAAAATGAGTGAATTTGAGTGAATTTGATCGAAAAATGAGTGAATTTGATCAAAAATGATCGAAAATGAGTGAAAATCAATGGAAATTGATCGAAAATCAATGGAAAATGATCGAAATTAATCAAAAATCAATGGAAAATGATCAAAATCAATTGAAAATGATCGAAATTAATCAAAAATGATTAAAATCAAAATCAATGGAAGATAAGATTCTGTATCGTAACTTTAAATCAATCCCACCTTCTCATAATAAACATTCGATTAATTTGCGCATGGATTTTTGCATCTAGAGAGTTGCGTGATTAATGTGGATTGCAGATGATTTGTGAAGTACCGAGTAATAGGGGCAAATCGCACGGTGAAGTGTTCGCATTTAAGCTCTAGTATCGCACTGTTATTGCACCATTCAAGCATCGCACTTTGTATGGGAAAAGTGGAGACTTTGATTGCCGAAGAGTCGGGTCGCACCATGCAGGAGTATTGTATACAGGAGTATTGTATATAGGATGCATTGTATACAGGAAACAAGCATAATATGCAGGAAACAAGCCTTGGATACAGGAAACAAACCCATATGCAGGAAACCCGCGCCCAGCATGCTCCACCAAGCAATTTAACAATATCTCCATTCATACAAACAATAAAAGTATACCCACGCAACCAATGCACAAGATTAATTGTTTTCCTTTATGAAACCTTTCCCCTATTATTTTCTTTTTTCTTCCTGTTGTTTCTTTTTTGTTTCTTTTTTGTTTCTTTGTTGCTTCTTTATTCGCTTCTTTATTCGCTTCCTTAGTTGTTTCTTCTTTATTCGCTTCTTCTTTATTCGCTTCTGTTGTGTATTGCAGCCGGTAATTTCAAATCCCCGCCATTCGGCATCCTGAGCCTTGGCATTTTCTCTTTTCCCTTTTGGTATTGGAAAAGTTTGTTTGTATCTTAGACTTGTTTCTGACCGTAACTCCCTGCTTCAATGTAGTTTGGATTTGCACTTGTATGCTGTACATGTCAGTTGTTGCACCCGGGATCGCCCTAAGAATAGCACCCTATACAGACTGCAAATACCTCCCGAAATTATTCTTCCGATACCATTTTGATACAAATGCAAATATCCAATTCCGTCCCCACTAGACCTCCCATTCAAATGACAGCCAATGTCAACCAATGACAGCCAATGACAGCCAAATGACAGCCAATGATAATCCAAATGACAACCAAATGACAGCCAAATGACAACCAAATGACAGCCAATGACAATCAAATGACAGCCAATGACAACCAATGACAGCCAATGACAACCAATGACAGCCAATGACAGCCAATGACAGCCAATGACAGCCAATGATAATCCAAATGACAACCAAATAATAGCCAAATGACAACAAAATGACAGCCAATGATAATCCAAATGACAGCCAACGACAGCCAATGATAATCCCATTTCTTATTGGTCTAGACTCTGGCTAATTGTCTCCTTTTCTCCTTCCTCCTTGACTGTTTTTACCGCCATTACCGCCTTTTCAGACCCTATTCAGAAGCTATTCAGAAGCTATTCAGAAGCTATTCAGAAGCTATTCTAATTCACTTCTGTTTATCCGATTCCATCACCACTAATCATTAAACTTTATAAAGGTTAAATCAAGGGACCAATTGTTAAGGCGGTTAGGACTTGCGGCAATAGGCGACGATAGGGGCCGAGGCGGTAACAGGCGGCGATAGGGGGCGATAGGCGGCGAGGCGGCAGACGGCGAGACGATTGGATTGTCTTTGAGTAATCAATCGGCTAGCCGCATGGCAACAAACGAGGAACCAAGACGGAAGGTTGGACATGCACTGGTGCGCCTTACTATGTGCAACAGGAAGAGACTAGAGGCATTCTTCTTTACAATTGAAACGAAGACTGCGACCTTCAATGCCTATGTCAGCCGATCCCGCTTAAACGCATGCTTGGCAAACGGTTTCGGCAGGACTTGGCAACCGGTTTCGGCAGGACTTGGCGAGCGTTATTGTGTGCAGGCCTTGGCAAACGGTTTCGGCAGGCCTTGGCGAGCGTCGTTGTGTGCAGTCTTGGGATTTACAAGACCAAAATGAAAATAAAACAGGTGATTAAAAAAGGTGATTGAAAAAAGGAGTTGATTGAAAAAAGGAATTCATTGAAATTTAATCCCCACTTTTGGGTCCTGCATCTGGCTATGGAATCAATGCAACGGACTGCACTTAACCTCCCTTGCTATTCATTATTATGTATGCCCTACTAAGCGAACAATGCCAAGGAATTTCTGTGCCTTCGCCTGTTTCAATCCGCTTAAGCAGAGATTGCCGACCACATTGAATTTTATAATATTCTCGGAGTATTTGAATGTATTTATATGCAAGTGTGTATGGTGTACGGGCTTTTTTACAAGATGTACGGATCTTTTTCATGAGGTGTACGGGCTTTTCTATAAGATGCACGGGTCTTTTTTTGCGAGGTGTACGGGCTTTTTCACAAGATGCACGGGTCTTTTTCTCACGAGGTGTACGGGTTTCGCAGTTGGTGCACGGGTCTTCTCTATGCAGGCCCACGCGTCTTCAACTAATCTCCAGATTCAACTCTACTACTCATGGCCATACTCAATAACCAAAGGGAAATCAAGACATGGTTGGCGGAGTCTCATCCTCAGCGGGTAAACTTGGCTCAGGCCAATTTTTTCCTACAACAAGCGTCTTCTGATGCTTCTGGAGCTCTACGAAGTGCTCCCGTACAACCCGCCACCAACAGCCCCATACCAGCATCCATTCCCGGCCAGAATCCACAACCGGCGATATCCAAAACGATGGAGCCGCCCCCAAGAAACATATCCTCGAAATCTGGGCCAATTTCCGAAACTTGTGTGTCCCGAAACACACCCGAAACCCGTCCTGCAGGCAACGCGCCTAGGCAAAACACCATCATTCCAAACTCCAACATCCCAAACCCGCCTTTGAAGCCCCTGAATCTAGTCAATAGCATTTTAGCTGATCCCCTCTTTTGTTCTACCCAATTTAGCGATTTCAGTGACCCTCCATTCGATGATGAGCTCATAGATACCCATCTTTTGGGTATACCCAAGCTAGAAGCGGCAGAAGGTCAGTCTTCCAAGCCTTCAAACGGTGCTGAAACAAACTTAAAACGCCCTATTGAAACAGATACCTTGGCGGTAAAAAGGCCGCGTGCTACGGCGCAAAATGGCCCATCAGAGCCAGTATCTGAAGTCATCCCCCCTTCTAAGCCGGCACTGAGTGTTCCTAACGCCGGTAACAGTGTCAAAATATCACTGAATCCGAAAAGCGGGGTACAGACATCAACCCCGGGCAGAAATAGTCAAAAATCCGGCAAAAATAGCCAAAATTCCGGACAAATCAGTCATAATGTTACCAAAAACATGGCAAATTCCGGCAAAAACAGCCAAATTTCAGGCCAAAACAGCCTGAATTCTTCTCAAAACGCCCCAAATTCTGTTGTCTTACTTCAGGAATATATCCGGATGTGTGAAGCCAAAATACACCTCCTTAGCAAGTGCAATGCAGTCAATGACTCCACATCACTCTCTCTAGATGCCAAAAAACTATGGCAAAGCAAGCAATTTGAGCCTAGACTAAAGCAATTGGATACATCACTTTGCAAAATGCGCCCCAGATTATCATTTCTTGATCCGTTACCGTTGAGGGAAGATTTATCTAATATTTCTGGCCTGTCGCCGGTGCCCTATATGCAAGACACATTTCAAAGCAGCAGTCTTAATGTGATGGAAGCGTTGAATGTGGTTTCCAATGGTCCTAACTCGCTGGTTCTGCCGTACTTTGTACATACAAGAACCAGTTCTTTAGGACAAGCCCCACCTCAAAGCAATACACATGCAACTCCGGACCCGATACCCTACAAATTGCCCGATGTGGATATCTCCGGCCAAGTTGTACCCGATGTGGATATCTCCGGCCAAGTTGTACCCGAATTGGATATCTCCGGCCAAGTTGTACCCGATATGGATATGTCCGGCCAAAGTCTACCCGATGTGGATACTAACTCTGATTTCCAGGTCCCAGATTCGCTTCCCATGCCCAGCTACACCTCCAATATAGAAGAAGCACGACAAATCATCATGCAGAGGCGAAACCGGGCCGAAAATGGTATTGGTTCATTCACGACAAGTATTGCCGAAACGGGGAAGATTGGAGATGGTTTCGGTGATAATGATAATCTCGACCATACTCATAATTCTGGGCAGAAGCACAATCTTCTTCATAGAAAACCTGCACACGGTGATTCAGATGACAATGAAGACGATTTTGGAGATGGTTTCATGGCAGGGTTGGAGCTGTCCCAAATTGATAATGATGATACAGATCTTAGTGGATTCATAGCACCGGATGAGGCAGAACATGAGGATTCTGAATCCATCGATGGTCTGTACAAAACTCAGGCTACCCAGTTTGGTCATGTGGATACGGAAGATGACGAAGAGGAGGTTGAAAGCTCCGGGTCTGAGGATGAGGTTGCCAAGATTCGTCTTTCCCAAGATGTGGCTCAACGTTTAGGTGTTTCATATACACCAGGAGAAACAATCCAAGTGGTTGATGAAGGAGAAAATGCCGAAAATGAAAGTGCAGATTTCACTACCCAACTTAATGAAGGACGAGATGAAGTGGTGGAGATTCCATCGGAAGATGATCTTGATGAAGATGATCTTGATGGTCTCAAAGAACTTTCAATCATCAAGTCAGAACAACCAGATAACTTGCACGTGATCAGCGATAGTGATTTTAGTGACAATGATGATGAGCTCATCCAACTCTCAAAAACAGTGGGAGTTCCAAGCGGAATCCCAAAGGAACCGTTCCTTGAAGAAGTGTATCGGATTCTCCGGGCCAACTTCCGACTCAGCGAGTTCCGTTCCAACCAATTAGAAGCCATTGTGGCCACTCTTAAAGGAAAAGACGTTTTCGTGCTTATTCCAACAGGAGGAGGAAAATCTCTATGTTTTCAACTTCCGGCATTAGTCAAAGGTGGACGGACTAGAGGAACTACGGTGGTAGTTTCACCGTTGATTTCTCTTATGCAGGACCAGGTCCAACATCTTCAATCCAAAAATATCCGGGCAGCCCTGATCAGCTCTAAAGGGACTGCAGAAGAACGAAATATCACATGCAAAGCCCTTGCCTCCGGACAATTGGACTTGGTGTACCTTCTGCCGGAAATGGTCAATAATTCCGGCCGTGTGAAGAAGATCATTAGCAAGCTCCATGAAAATAGCATGTTGGCACGTGTTGTTGTTGATGAGGCACATTGTGTGAGTTCGTGGGGCCATGATTTCCGGCCCGATTATAAGGGAATGTACATTTTCAAGGAGCAATTCCCCGACGTTCCGATTATGGCACTCACAGCCACAGCCAATGAAAAGGTTCGGCTTGATATCGTTCACAACCTCCGGATGCACGAACCAGTTTTGCTCAAACAGAGCTTTAACCGGACCAATTTGAGGTATGATGTGAAGAATAAGCCTCCCAACCTTTATGCCTGGATCAAGGAGTATATTGAGCAGAAACAGCGAGGAAAAACGGGCATCATTTACTGCCACTCTAAACAATCGTGTGAAACCACTGCTCAAAAACTTAATGATGCTGGCGTCCGGTGTATGTTCTACCATGCGGGAATGGAGTCAACAGACCGGTTCTCCGTTCAAGAACAGTGGCAGACCAACGAGATCCAGGTGATTTGCGCCACGATTGCATTTGGAATGGGTATTGATAAACCCGATGTCCGGTTTGTCATCCATTTATACATTCCCAGGTCCTTGGAAGGGTATTATCAGGAAACAGGCCGTGCAGGAAGAGATGGAAACCCCAGCGAGTGCATCATGTTCTATTCCTACAAAGACGCAAGGTCTTTGCAGAGCTTAATCCAACGGGACGATAAGCTAGAGATGTCAGCCCGAGAAGCCCATCTCACCAAACTCAAGCAGGTGGTGCAGTATTGTGAAAACCAAACGGATTGCAGACGACAACAGGTGCTTCATTTCTTTAATGAAACGTTTGATCCTCTGAAGTGCAAGAAGATGTGTGACAATTGTTGCAGTAATGTGGTGGCCGTGACACGTGACGTCACCGACCATTGTATGGCCATCACCAAGCTTGTGCAGTCGATTCAGGCTGACAAAGTGACCATCATTCATTGTCAGGAAGTGTATAAGGGAGCCAAGCATGGGAAGATCCTAAAGGAGAATCACCATACGAATCCGTACCATGGTCAAGGCAAGGAGTTGGACCGGGGGGATATCGAGCGCATTTTCTATCATTTGCAATCGGAAGGAGGCCTTTTGGAGTACCAGGTGATGCGGGGAGGCTTTGCAACCACTTATGTGAAATTGGGACCAAGAGCAAATGAGATCATGAAGGGAACGAAACGGATCCAGCTTTCGTTTGCTGAAAAGGAGACCACGAAAGGGAAGAACAAGGGAAGTCGAAATGAGATTGGGACTGGAAATGGAAATGGAAATGCAAATGGGACTGGAAATGGAAATGGAAATGGGACTGGAAATGCAAATGCAAATGGAACTTCATTCGGCGATTTGAATTCTCTTCGATACACGGAGTCATTCGTCAGTGCACGAGACCTAAACCCAATGGGGTCCAATAGTTCCATTGGGTCCGGGTCCGGGTCCAGCAGTTTCAGCCGAATCTCTCTACCCGAACAGAACTATGGGGGACAGGTCACCGAGTCCAATAGCCAAATGATCAACCATGCGTTCACGGAACTCCGCAACTTCCGGGCACAGAAACTGCAGGAACTTGGCTTTGGTCGGGCCCATTACTTCCTCAGCGATGCATTACTCAAGGAAATGGCCTTGAAACTCCCCACCAATGCCGTGGACTTTGCCAAGTTGGAGTCCATGACCAAGGAAAAGGTGGTCTTTTTTCAGCATTTCAAAAAGCTCTTGGGATCATTGTCCAGAAGTCGAAAGAAGGTCGAAGCTGGAGGTTTGGGCAGTGTTCAGTCGACTCAAACTCAAAAGGTGCAAACAACCCAAAAGGTCCAGCCAACCAAAAAGGTCCAAGCAACCAAAAAGTTTCAAAGGCTGCAGAGAACGCAGAACTCCAAGAAACGGGCCCCGAAAAAGAACCCGTCCCAGTTCCGTCCAATGCCAATATAATCATCCAGTGAGTTGAAGATTAACAGTCTTGTCTTTAATCCGTGAAACTCAATTCAGTCTTTCCAATTGGTTACTGGAATAGTCTGTCTTGTACCTTTCTTCAGAGAAACAGAATTCCAGATTCCACTCATTCCTCCACTTGTTCGTTTCCAAGAAAACCTTCCTCTGCTGTGGAAGAAATAGAGAGATTGCTGCATCTAAGGCATTGCATAGAGTACTCTGTCATATAATTTCAGTAGTATAGAGAACTGGCCATATCATTTCGAACTCCTCATAGATAAGACCAGAGTCTAATTCCGAAAATAGTACTAGAAACAATACTCAAGTGCAGTACTAGAGTTTAGTATAGGACTATAACATAGTCATGAAGTAAGGGTCTTGTAAGCTCTAGACTCTTCAATTGGTACGTCTAGGCTTGACCCTCTAAATAGAGCATCCACGTTAATCCAAGCGTACTGAATGATTGACGATATGTCCAGTTCGAAATCTGCCTTGATTTCCCGTTTGCTTATAGGTATATGCATAAAAAGACTCCATAAACCACCTTAGACTCAGCTCTTTCTTTGACTAAACACTTTAGAGTCGAATCATGTATAATTTTCATACACAAAAACGGCTTGTTTTTGAAGATAAACAATCATCAACTTGCAGCCTCCTCAAAGAGAAACCTCCTCTTCAAAGAGAAACCTCCTCTCCATCAACCGAAGTAGCGCCAATCCAAGAGTAAAGTCCATCCCAATGGTCAAAAGAAAAAGAGGTACAAAAAGTAGAATACACTCACGAACCCATTTATACCATTTATATGAGATACGGAAAACACCAATCCTGTAGAGGGTAAATTTATATGGCGTGAAATCGGAGGGGGGGATGCGCTACTTATATACCCCAAGCCTGCATACACACTACGTCATAAGCTGCACGCCTTCGAGATGAAACAAGGAGCTGACACAAAGACGAGAGGTGCATGGGATTGACTTTACAGCCATTTCGGTATACGGAGGTGGTGTACGAGTCAAGATAAATATGAAGGATCCACGGGAGACTCTGGATGCAGGAACACGTATATACAGAATACGACATCCTATATATAGAATACGACATCCTATATACAGAATACGACATCCTATATACCGAATACGACATCCTATATATAGAATACGACATCCTATATATAACACACGTTTCGAATGGTTTGGTTCGGTGGTAAGGGAGGGAGGAGGGGAATGACGGAACACGTTACCCCGGATTCCTGTATATAAGATAGCGAGTCCTGCACATAAGATAAATGGTAGTGCATATAACTACTCATTTCCTGCACACAGCCCCGCATTTCCTGTACGCATTTATTTTTGCAGTTCATCCGCTCACTACTTACTACTCTCCACTCCATGTCCCATCCCTTTTCCCGCCGCCTCCTCAAGGAACTCAAGGCAGCAATCTCTTCCCGCTCCCCAGGAATTGAATATCTCCAGTCCTGCACAGTAACCGCTTATCGGGTCAATGTCTCCGTCCCCAACGACTTATACGCAGGTGCCGTGTTTCTCCTTGCCATTACCATCCCCCAAAACTACCCCGTGGATTCGCCACTGGTCAAGTTTGTTTCAGATGATTTTCACAATATTCCAATACATCCTCATATATACTCCAATGGCCATATTTGCCTAAACATCTTGGGAGATGATTGGACGCCTGCCTGTGGCGTGGAATCGGTAGTATTAAGCGTTCAGAGTATGTTGAGTACTAATACGCTATTGGAGAGGCCTCCAGATGATACACAATACGTGAGGCTGGCGCCTAGGGACCCTAAAAAGGCTTCATTTGTTTATCACGATGATAATGTTTAGTCGCTTGGAATGCACGTGATTGGTCATGTGAAAATCATGTGACACGTCATGTGATTGGGCATGTGAAGATCATGTGATTGGGCATGTGACAGTCATGTGATTGGTCATGTGACACGTCACGTGCCAGGCACGTCCCCCCACCCAAAGAATATGAAACATTCCCGAGACATTCTCCAATACTGAAATCGTGAACCCAATCTGAATCAAATCATTGGCAATCCTATGTTGGAAACCGAAGGAAACGGAAGGAACTGGTATGTTTGAATAGCTATTCCACGTGGCACCTGCATATACCACCATACCACATTCCAGCATCATAATGGAATTCATGGTCCAAGAAATGAAATCCCCGGTCACGTGCCTTGTCTGAACGAAATGGGAAGAGTCAATTATTAGCCGATCCAATTCAATACCAAGATTGACGATTATTAAACTTTAATTGTTCAATTGTTTGTTTTGGATGAAGCTGTAAGGTTGTTTACTCCTGCATATAGAAGCATGTCAATGCCTCATGTTTAGACTCCTTTTGGTTCTGACATTGTGTGGTGTTGTGAGCCAAGGTATCATTTCTTTCATTGATGTTGTCACCTGCAGATACGTGGAGTGTCCTGCAGATACGCGTGGGTATGTGCAGGACATCATCGTCATAACCACCAGTGGGTTGCAAGGCAGAGGTGAAACAGGCCAAATCAAGACATCAAATTGCAATGAGGTGAATTCAATTAGATATATTTACAAGTCAAGAATTGAATTGTTTCTGGTTTGAAATTGTCTGTCCAATTTCTGTCCAATTTTTGTCCAATTTCTGTCCAATTTCTGTCCTGTCTTTGTCCAATTTCTGTCCAATTTCTGTCTTGTCCTTGTCCTGTCTTTGTCCTTTGTCTTTTCTACCAATCTCGGCCGAAAACTTCGCCGAGCACGTTTTTCGCAGTGTGATTAGTCGGAAGAACTCCGAGGCGTGGCATACTACCTGCAGTACACCATTTGATTGACAGGGTATATGCAGGAGAATCTGAAAATTTTTCTGCGCGAGTTATTCCGTGATCTCATAGTTGTTGGGTTGATGATAGGCAGTGTGCAGGAGGGGAAGAAATAGACCCAATTCGGACCAACGATCCAGCGGATCTTTCCTAAACGTCTAATCAAGACTTTCTCCATACATTGAACCCCACAACATCCGAACCTCGGCCTTGTGGTGGTAGCCGTATGAGCTCAGTGGAAGGTTGCTCCCGGACGCCCAAGCGCATAGCATATATACGCAACCTGCATGCGGCAGACGATACCCCTCTCTAGCACCACCAACGAAAAATTTAAAGCAAGGTGCTTTCTAAACGACGACTTGTTTCTGCTTAGTTTCAGGGTCATTTTTGTGGAGTTTCCTTCTACTTTGATTTCCATCATTTTGCGTGTTCCTCCAAACTGATTCGATTGTTCCATTGTCTATCTCACTCAGCATTGATCTAGACCACCACCAAACAAATCCCAAACATCAAAGCAAGTCAAATACGAAACAGCAACAAACCTGAAACATCCTTGGAACAAACACAAACACGTTTCCAACCACAAACACAAGGTGCATTTCATTCTGAAACAAACACAAACACAAGGTCCCATTTCTTATAAATTCCTCCCATTCCAACTTTTCTTTATGATGGTTTTTCTGACTATAGTTAAGCAAGAACCGGAATCGCCCAACCTTCATGCTGTGGATGAAGAATATCTTCTTTCTATTACTACCAATGGTGAAAGTATTGGAGTAAGATCTTCAGGGGGGTTCAGTTATTCAATTTCCGATTCCATCAATTCAAATTCCATCAATTCAATTTCCGATTCAATCAATTCAAATTCCATCAATTCAAATTCAATCAATTCAATTTCCGATTCAATCAATTCAAATCCCAAATCAATCAATTCAATCGATTCAAATTCTGTTGCACCAGGAAATGGAGACTTGGGCCTGGTGATTGAACAAGCATGCGATCTGTGTCGTAAGCGCAAACTCAAGTGTTCTAAAGAATCACCTAAATGTCTGAAATGTATTCAACACAAGTGGAGTTGCTCTTACCTGCCTCGCACAGTTAGGTCACCATTGACTAGAGCTCACTTGACAGAGGTGGAGGCTAAATTGGTGCACATGACGGATATCTTACGGTTTCTCTTACCGGCGACAATCGATACGGATTCTCTTGTGGAGTGTCAAGATTACGAGGCCACATTGGCGCCATACCGTGATGTATTATGTGGTCCGGTGGATCTGGAGTCCCAACTGCCGCTGATGAACCTGGTGTTTTCTAGCGATGGCCATGATGGCTATGGGAAAAAGGATGATGATTATTCCGAGTGTTGTGAGAAGAGGATTAAGCAAGAAATCTTGGATGATTTTGCTTTGAATAATCTTCATCCTAGAACCGCCATTTCTCCTGCCAATTCTTTAAAGAGAGAAGTGAATGATGTGACTAGTCAAATTATATGTGGTTCCCAAATATCTCATATATCTGAACAATCATGTCAGCTACCTGAACCACTTCAAGTTCTGGAAGTTCTGGAAGTTCTGGAAGTTCTGCCACCTTTAGGATCTCTGGGATCTCTGGCTCCTTTAGGACCCCTAGGACCCCTAGGACCCCTGGGACCCCTGGGACCCCTGGGATGCAAAGAGGATTACCCTAGAAAGGATATGGATTCTAGAATGGTGGAACGTCTGGACCCATTGGATTATGGCTCGTTGACGAGTCCATCTTCTTTACTCTCGCTTACATCCATGGATAACTATGACTACGATAAGCCGGACCTGGATATGGGGCATAGTCCAAAACGTCAGAAGTTACTGATTACCCTGACTCATGAGTACCTGTCGATTTTCGATGAAGTTCTCTGTGATGACTTTTCCTAGATGCCTTTCCAATGCTTCAATGCTTCAATGCTTCAATGCTTCAATGCTTCAATGCTTCAAATTGATTCTCCTACATTGATTCACTGATTATGATTACCATGAATCCAATGTCCTTAATGCCATACCATAATGAATAGCCGTATCCGTGTGCTATTTTTAACCAATACCATTGACTGAAAGTGACTAACGTGTACTCCATCATAACTTCATTATACTGTATTTCCTCGTGAAGTGCACCACATTGACTTTGATGATGGTCTATATGCAGTCTGTTGTATATGCACTCATACATATTAACTATATACAGTACGTTGTATATGCAGTACGTTGTTATATGCAGTCTGTTGTATATGCAGTACAATTCTATATGCAGCACATTATTTATATGCAGTCCAATATTGTATGCAGTCTTCACATACTCTACCCCATCTATTCCTAATCTCACGTGCTCCACTTCATAAGAAATTTCCTTGCTGTTAAGGTTTCTGGGAGTCTAGACATTCTATTCTAATATGCAGGAACTTATATAAAGGTCTAGACCACTCTACACTAATATGCAGGAACTTATTTAATGGTCTAGACCAGTCTATTCTCATATGCAGGAACCCATTCAAAAATCAAGTTCTTCATCAATAAACCTTCTCTCCTCTCTGTACTCTGTTCTACTTTAACTACTGGATATGGATTTGGTTGGATTAAGGTGTGGATTAATGTAATTCTATAATCAAGTCACGTGGCATTTCCACGTGCTCCTCACGTGCGCGTTCTCACGTGCCCGTCACGTGCCTTTCATATCACGTGCGCATTATCACGTCCTCCTCACGTGCTCCTCACGTGCTCCTCCATCAATTCACACTAAACTCTACTGAAACTACTACATTCCACCAATGGACTTCTGTGGGCCGTACTGAACCTCTCTATTCATTACTGTCAATTGAGTAATGTCATTCTGTTAATTTCGGTCATTTTAGGGCTATATGCCTGAAAACCAATCCTAATCTCCTAGATCTTGGGACTATAGCCTTAGAACAATATAGTAGAGATCTTTATAAGGTTAGATTTGCTTTGGTCTGGTAGTTGGCGATGTTGTTTCTGAGTCAAGGAGATCCGGGGTATGACCCTCGGAACGGTCACGTGACGCACCCCCGGTTCTCCATAACTCCTCCCACACACACTAATCCAGCTTCTCGATGATATAAAGTCATGACGAAATTCAGGAGAATCCAAAACTTTAACCGGATTTGAAATATGTTTTTTTGTGGGGAGGATAAAATGACCTGAGTCAATAGGTCGGAACTGGATATAAGCCCCGGAACTGGATATAAGCCCCGGAACTGGATATAAGCCCCGGATTTGAAACATCAGTCCTAGTCACGAAACCTTGATTCCTCCTACCTATTCCATACCACATTATACTGTGCAGTTTTGCTACTCTATACTTCTATACTATACTACTGTATACTATTATATGCAGTACTACTATATACTACTCTATGCAGTACTACTGTATACTAGTCTACTATGCAGTACTACTCTACTATTTGGCAAAACAAGAGACTCAGACATCATTGAACCAAATCTAGTGGGTTTAGAAATCTAAAGTTTATCCGAAACAATCAACCTTATACAGTCCTTTCAAAATCCCAAACTACCACTTTTATTTCCACCATACTAAATACCCCACTATTCACTAAATACCCCACTATTCACTATTCACCCCGCTATACACTATTCACCCCACTATGTTATCCTGAATACTATTGGCATATTGTCTGAGTATCTTCTATACTGATAGTATTGCACCAAAGAGACAAACGTTTTGATTTTTGCAAACTCCACCCAATTCTCCATTTCTTATATCAATCTATAAGCTGTTCATCTTCTCTTTAAATGCTAGTAGTCTGTATTCAATTGTAGTCAGTTGTAGTCAGACGTCAGTGGTCAATAGTCAGTAATCAGTGTCAATAGTGAGTAGTAGTAGTCAATAGTCAATAGTCAATAATAGTAGTCAATAGTCAGTAATCAGTTGTAGTAATCAGTAATCAGTGGTAGTAGTCAATATTCAGTAATCAGTAGTCAATAGTCAATAATCAGTTGTAGTAGTCGGTAATCAATAGTCAGTAGTCAATAGTCAATAGTCAGTAATCAATAGGCAGTAGTCAATAGTGAGTAGTAGTAGTCAAAAGTCAATAGTCAGTTGTAGTAAGACTAGAGTAGTCATTTGTACTAGTCAGTAGTCAATAGTGAGTAGTCAGTTGTAGTAATCAGTAATCAGTTGTAGGAGTCAGTTGTAGGAGTCAATAGTCAGTGTCAATAGTGAGTAGTAATAAGATCGGAATTGTAGTAGTCAGTACTGAATAGTCAGTAGAATTAAGACTAGAGTAGTCAGTAGTAGTAATCAGTTGTAGTAATCAGTATTCAGTGGTCAGTAGTCAAAAGTCAATAGTCAATAGTCAGTGGTTAATACTCAGTATTGCGTAATCAGTTGTAGCAGTCAATAATCAGTGTCAATAGTAAATAGTGAGTAGCCAATAGTAAATAGTGAGTAATCAGTGGTCAGTGGTCAATAGCGAGTAGCCAATAGGCAATAGTCAGTAGTGAATAGTAGTATTCAGTTGCAGTAGTAACATTGGAGTAGTAATGATCAGTTGTACTAGTCAGTAGTCAGTTGTAAGATTGGAATGTGTAGTAGTCGGTAATCAGTGGTCAATGGTCAATAGTCATTAATCAGTATTCAGTTGTACTAGTCAGTATTCAGTTGTACTAGTCAGTCGTCAGTTGTACTATTCAGTAGTCAATAGTGAGTAGTAGTCAATAGTCAATAGTGAGTAGTAGAAATCACTTGTAGTAGTCAGTAATCAGCTGTACTAGTCAGTAGTAGTAGTCAGTTGTAGTATTCAGTGGTCAATAGTCAATAGTCAGTGGTCAATGGTCAAGAGTCAGTAGTCAATAGTCAGTAGTCAATAGTCAGTAGAAGTAAGACTAGAGTAGTCAGTTGTAGTAATCAGTAATCAGTTGTAGTATTCAGTAGTCCGTCATCAGTTGTAGCAGTCAATAATCAGTGTCAATAGTGAGTAGTAGTCAATAGTCAATAGTGACTAGTAGTAATCACTTGTAGTAGTCAATAATCAGAGTCAATCGTCAGTGTCAATAGTGAGTAGTAATAAGATCGGAATGGTAGTAGTACACACGAATTGGTGGTAAGTTAAGAGTGAGTAGCTTTTGAGCGGAGTTAATCTCTTCATAGACTGGGACCAGGGTGGAATGCTTTCATTGAGGTTTGTAATTCCAGAGATATAGTAGACACTTTATTGTATTGAGGAATGTTGTGATTATCGGTTGTTTTCTGTGGTTGTTAAAGTAATAAAAACCCCCTTTTAACTATGCGTATCTTGGCCTTTATATATTAGTGAGGGGTACATTTTCGCAACCATCTGCAAGCCCCTGAATGAAGTGCGTTTGTGTACGGAGTCGCACTGTTTAAAGTATAAAAGGAGGCCATTTCCTCCAAAGAATACCTCCTTATATTTTTCCTTTTTGGTCCATGGATTAATTCCTCCTTAATATCTTCGAGGCTGATTTCAATTTTGCCCCCGCTCTATTCTGAAACCTCCTTGGTTCGAGCAATTGTTTCATCTAGACTGATATACACTGGTCCTGCATATCGTCCCTATCTGACTATGTTCCTACAAATCTGAGATTCGATTCGACGTTTAACAGCCCAATACAATCGAATGTAGGGGTCGTTTTACGGTGTGGGTGTACTGATGTGGGTGTACGGAGTTAATGAATGGTGTACTGATGTGGGTGTACTGATGTGGGTGTACGGAGTTAATGAATGGTGTACTGATGTGGGTGTACTGATGTGGGTGTACTGATGTGGGGCACCGATCTCGGTGTAATGATGTAATAATGTGTCATGCACCCGCGCGGACCTGCATATAACCCTAAACGGATCCGACCCCCCGTCCCTCCCCGGACTCCGGTCATGTTCCCGCTCCGCGCTCTCACCCCTACACCTCTATTCTTCCACATCTTGGCAGCCCAATCCGGCCATATTCCATCCAATCATTTTCTTCCTTTTTTGATAACTTTCCCAATACACAGTCTAGGTTGTGAGCCCAGTCCGTCTTCAGTTTTATTTTGATTTCACGGCTTCTTTTGTTCGTTTGTTCTTTTGCTAATTCCGTCTTCCACGTTTCATTTGCTTCTCTAAGCCCCTGATCCTCCTTTGATCTGGAATAACAAACGAATCCCAAGTTTTGATCTTTCAACTAACGGTGTATCTGAAATCTCCTGAAATTTCTGTCCTTATAGTCGTTTTTTTGGGCTTGAAACTACTGTTTCCTTCAATCTATCGTCTGAAACATCCCTGAACATCTGAAACATCCCTGAAAATCTGAAACTTCAGGAATTTTTAGTCCATAGCTGAAATTTGGACTTGAACTTGAATTTGGACTTGAATTTGGACTTGAATTTGAATTTGGACTTGATCTTGGACTTGAACGGTTTTTTTGCTCTAAATACTAAGACCCTGACCTTAAACTCTTTGATAGGTCACCCAAGTCTAAACCGACTAGTTTTCTAGTTCTTTTTTGTTCCTAATACCTAGTTCCAGTCATGCCAGCTTTACGCAACTTGGCGGCGCTCCGGCGTAACATCAGCAATCGTATCCGTCAGGCTCTTCAGGAGCTCCAGGAGAGTTTGCGCAATTTGGATCGGTCGCCGGTTCCTCAGAGAGTCCCCGTGGGCCGTGGATCTAGACCTCGCTTGTCAGCACCTCAATATGGCAATGTGAGCCGGTTCCAGTGTTCCCGAAATGTCCAGAGTCCGTTCCAGACGTTCCAGAACTTTCAGTCGTTTCAAAGTCAGTTCCAGATCCGGTTCTATTCCCAAAACTCCTCGCAAAGACAGTTCTTTCAAAGCCGGTTTTTCCAGAACCAGTTCTTCAAGGGCGGGTTCTTCCAACGGCCTTTTTTTCAAGGCCAATTCCACCGGGGCTTTTCTACGCCCAGGTGTAGCTTTGGCCAGTGGAAATGGCGCCCTAACCAGGTACACAGCTTCTCCCACCGCACACAGTTCCGGCTGAAACTGTTCAGTTCGTTCTACAGGGCTCCCACGCTAACAGAGCTCCTAAAAAAGAAGGTGGGAATCCACGAGGAGGGCTTTTCGAACCTGAACAGAAGCCCCGTCTCCACCGCCATTCGGAACAGCATGCCGACATCCATCCGGCTCAATATCCTGTTAACGGAGAAGTTCCACAATATCGTGATGGACTTGGCACGTGCTCCCAACTGTGCAGGCTGCTACGTGGACTTTTCGCTTGAACCCAAGCTATTCATCCCTTCGGCTACAGTTCTCCATGCTGATGTGCTACAGGAAATGATGGCCAACCTTAAACGGTTTGAGCGTCATTTGGCCGACTTGCAAACTGATCTCGCCCGACTTAGCGAGCTTGGCGAATTGCCCTTGAAGTATGTGCAAACTGAAAGGGTGGTCCGGGTCTTTTTCCCCAACTGTGACCGTGACCAAGTGGAACGGTTGTTGATGGAGAAGAATGTGCGGAGCGGAGTGGTGTACGAGGATGAAACACAAGGCCATCTCGAGGCCATATCTTCAATCCTGGAGTTTGATATCTTGAGCAGCTGCGGGTCAGTGTCGGAAAGTGCAAGCTCCATGTCGGAGTCGGACATTTTGTCCTCGGAAAGTGATATGGTGCTGGAGAGTCTTGTGCACGTGGAGCCAATCTCATCTCTGGATTACGTGGAGATTGTGGATGCATGGGCATACTAATCAGTCCAGATTTCATGCAGTGATTTCATCCAGTGATTTCATCCAGTGATTTCATCCAGTGACTTCATCCAGTGACTTCATCCAGTGACTTCATCCAGTGATTTCCGTTCTCAAGCTCCAGTCCCACTTCCAGGCTTCTACTAGCTCTGGTCAGGACACTGAATCGATTGGCTCCACTGGTTCTAGTCGTACCAGATCTGCTAGTGCTAGAATCCCAGCTCTAGTTCAATTCCAGCTCTTCTTGTTGCTGGTACTGGTACTGATGCTGATGCTGATGCTGATGCTGATGCTGATGCTGATGCTGATGCTGATGCTGATGCTGATGCTGATGCTGATGCTGATGCTGATGCTGATGCTCATACTGATGCTGATACTGATGCTGATGCTGATACTGATGCTGGTGCTGATAATGGTACTGGATTCCGTCAGCTCTAGTCTTTACAGGCAGAAGCTTGATATTCCTCCAGTGGTTCCAGTTCTAATTTGACGGTCTGTTACTGGTTAAAACTCTGATACTTTGGTTTTACTGGTTACTGGTTGGTGCATTGGTTTTAGGTCCAACTCTAGTTGTAGTTCTTTGATTCTCATAATATTGATCATACATTATCATAAAAATAATTAGTATAAAGTATTGAAAGTTACCTTTTGTTCGGGGTCGTGCGGTGCTCATATGAATGATGGTGGATTCCGGCTCTATATACAGGATCCCACCTAATAAAAGAGTAATCAAGGATAGACGGAAAAGGAGTTTATATTTGGATATATTGAAGATTTCGTGATATTCCAATGTAAATATTTGGCATATTTATCATGATTGTCCAATTTGTCCAATTTGTCTAATTTGTCCAATTTGTCTAATTTCTGTCTAATCTGTCCAATTCTGTCTAATCTATCCAATTTTGTCTAATCTATCCATCTATCCATCTATCCAATTTCCATCCAATTTCCATCCATTTCCATCCAATCTATCCAATCCATCCAATCTGTCCAATCCATCCAATTTCTGTCCATTTCTGTCCATTTCTGTCCAATTTCTGTCTAATCCATCCATCTATCCATTCATCACGTTATGAGGTTCGCACGACCCCCTGAAAATCAACCATCCTTCACATCCAACCACTCTCAATACCCACTCTAAATTTCTAAAGGAAATACCCAAAAATACATCCTGTAAAGAGAAATGGAAAAATTAGGATGTCCTGCATATAAACAGGGCTATGTGGGGCAGTCGCGCGCCTGCATGGTTAACGTTTACATGTTCACATCACCCGAGTGCAAAGCTTCAGAAACCATGGGTAAGAAACAAAGGAAAGCCAAGAATCAGGTACCGGAAATGGATAAATCTAATACCTCGGAATTCCAATCCTCTGATTCCCTCGGTATTACATCTCCGGTTTCCCCTCCTCTCCCCGCTTCTTCCTCCACTTCTTCCTCCACTTCTTCCTCCACTTCTAAGCTTCTGAAGCACGGATCAGAGCCTTTTAAAGGAGAAGAAGAAGAAGAGGAAGAGGAAGAAGAAGAGGAAGAGGAAGAGGAAGAGGAAAAGACGAAAGAAGAAGATATTGATGACTTTGAGGATTGTCATGATTATACAGTCACTGAGTCAGTCATAGATACAGATACTGGTACTGGTACTGGTATTGGTACTGGTACTGGTACTGGACCAGATACTGAATCAGCTACTAGACCAGCTACTGAATCAGCTACTGAAGCAGCTACTGAATCAGATACTAGACCAGCTACTGAATCAGATACTGAACCAGCTACTAGACCAGCCACTAGACCAGCTACTGAATCAGCTACTGAAGCAGCTACTGAAGCAGCTACTGAATCAGCTACTGAACCAGCTACTAGGCCAGATACTGATACTGCTGCTGACAACAGTTACATTCATGCCAGTGCCGATATTATTGACACTGGTGTTACAGTTGATAGTTATTCAGATACGTACCTTGGAGCAATTGCTAGTGATGCAGCTTCGTCAACAGTCACTCCTAGTGTTCAACAATCAGGCAGCTTCTCCAAATCAGAGTCCCTTTTGGAGGCTCGTCGCTCTGTCATCTCCTTCAAGTTTGACCATAAGGATCTCACCCAGCAACAGGCCATCACTTCCGGCCTGGAGTCCATCAAAAACACATTCCGTGATATCAAAAACACCATTGGTCATCTTCCTCCTGAGCTCTTTGGCTCTGAGCCCATCGACTGGGATTTCTGGGCTCGTACCGTGGAGGATTACCATGAAGTGGTGCTTAATAATCAAGACCAACTCCTGGTTTCCGTGGCTGCAGGAATCCCCAAGCAGATCCGTGGCATTATCTGGCAACTTGTGGCCCAGTCCAAAAACCTCCACCTCGAGGAGTTGTATTTACACCTCAAGACGGAGCCATCGGTGCATGAAAAACCCATCAAGCGAGACTTGGCCCGGACTTCGTTTTATGCCACTATTGAATCTGCAAACAAAACAAATGAGCTCTATAATGTCATCGCCGCTTATTCCAACTTCGACCCAGATGTGGGCTATACGCAGGGAATGGTATTCATCGTGGTGCCATTGATCATGAACATGACTGAGGCTGAATGTTTCTGTCTCTTGGTGACTCTCATGAAAGAGTATGGCCTCCGCCAATTGTTTTCTCCCGAGATGCGGGGCTTGCACTTGCTCTTGTACCAGTACGACCGACTCTTGGAGCAGAACCTGCCCTTGCTTTATAACCACATGTGTATGCAAGGTATCCAGCTGTCCATGTACGCCAGCCAATGGTTCTTGACGTTTTTCAGCTATAAGTTCCCTCTCGATGTGGTGCTTCGCATATTCGATATGATCATCACTCAAGGTGTGGAGGCTGTGCTTCGCTTGGGCCTCAACTTGGTGCTCCGGAATGAACATCACCTCTTGCGCCTCCTGTTCGATTCGTTGTTGGAGTTCCTTAAAACAAGCTTGTTTGATGTGTACACCAGCGACGAGGACGAGGTACAGGAAAACAAGCGGTTTTCGCTTCTTTCACTCAAAGCTGCCCAGAAAAAGACCGATTACCGCTTGGATGCGTTTATCACGGACCTGATGCTGGTGGTGGTCAATCCTCGGGAATTGGCGGTGTTTTCCGCCGAGTTTGACCAGATCATGGCCCTTGACGTGAGCCGCACAGAGGAAATCGCCCAGGTGAAGAGCCATAATGCAGAGCTCCGGCAGCAGATCCTGGATGTTGAGCGCCAGTACACGGAGTTGGACCTTGCACATCTGGAACACGTGCTGCTGTTGGTTGCAGTCAAGGTGGAGCTTCCGGGGATCGTCAACGAGATCACGGATTTGCGGGAAGCCGTCACGCTGTTGGAGGTCAAGGTCCAGGCTCTCGACACGGCCACCACAGACCTCATTCCTCAGGATATTGAGGCGGACATCCTGCTGTTGTTGGATAAAAACGCCATAGAAACGGAACGGTTTGCTGCGCTTGATGAGGAATTCAACCTGTTGACTCTTGAGGAGGAGCAATTGGACGAGGCATTGAAGGCGAATAAGAAGTGGTTCTGGTAAAGAAAGAAATACCAAACTAAAGCTATGAATTGGTTTTCAAGTGAGGGTATGGCTGAAATGGATCTGATCGGTGGGTCATTATATGAGTGGATCTGGGGCCGACTGGATAAATGGGTGCAAAGTCCTGATATTGTTGGTCTAAGTGATGGTTTTAAATTGCCATTCCATTAGCCAATCAGCAGCTGTCAAGAAGTGGACCAAGGAATCGCTGTAGAGTTCAAAAGATCAATGTCACCAACGAGACCAGGAGTCCAATGACTATTGAGTGAAGTCGTGAAATCGACCTGTCTATTCCCTTTGCCATACTGTATAGTGTAGCATAAAGCTTCCATCAATATGTTTCAAAGCAGTCTTATCCATATATATGAATCTGGTCCAACAGTATCAGTCAATGGTTATAAGTAATCAATGGTATTGAGTAATACTTTCTTGAATGTATTCTTTAGTCAATATGGAGTATTCTTTAGTCAATATGGAGTATTCTTTAGTCAATATGAAGTATTTTTGAGTCAATATGGAGTATTTTTGAGTCAATAGGAAACATTCTTTAGTCAATATGGAGTTTCTTTAGTCAATAGGAAACATTCTTTAGTCAATATGGAGTATTCTTTAGTCAATATGGAGTATTTTTTAGTCAATATGGAGTTTCTTTAGTCAATAGGAAACATTCTTTAGTCAATAGGAAGCATTCTTTAATCAATAGGGAGTAAATAGTAATCACTTTATCGTCCTTGCTCCAAAAAACTTTGTCTTGATAAACCAAAGGCCAGAACCAAAAGCCAGGATGGTGTGGTCCTGCATATACCACGAGTATGGTCGAATATCATAATTATCCCATATTCCATACTCTGAACTGTCTTCAGAATATCAAAGAGTAATCAATAGTTCATTCATCACAGTCTTTGAGCCCAGTTTAACATCTTCTTTAAAATATCACCATATTGAAGGATTGACCAATATCATCACTTTGAAAGGCGGGTTTCTGGCGGGTGCTAGAAGGTCCAAGATTCTGGCCTTTTATAAATAACCAATTTCCGTATCGGGAACATCTATAGCCTAATCAGGTAAAACCCTCTAACCGCTATCATGGCTTGGTCAACGGAAGGCCAGAATAAAGACCAATGGAATGCATGGGAAAATCAATAGACGAAATTTATGGAGACAGAAATCCAAGGGAATTGCCTTTCCTTTTATACTACCTTTCTATTTATAGTGTACCCCGCTTTCTGCTTTTGTGTGCATAATTTGCCACCGTTCTGAAACAAGGGGTGTCGGAGAATTGCTGCAAAAAAAAAAAAAAAAAAAAAAAAAACAAGGATATATAAAGCCGCGCATTTCCCACCATACATAATTTTGACCATCCCCTGGCCTCACCATTACCGCCCCATATCTCCTCTGTCCAAGGCCTATCAGCTCCTTACAGTACGTTAAAGCTTAAAGATCTGGGTTGAGGTTTTAGTTAAGGCTTTTGATATTTCATACTCCATCTTCAGAAACCACCAACTACCAAGCGTTAACTATTGCCCTATGCAGAAGACTTCTTACTATACGGAATACTACTGGAGTGGCACGTCGTTGGGCGCTTAAGGGTGGAGTTTTCGTTTACTCGAATTGGGTTTGAAATGTTTAGCTGAAATCATGAGCTCTATGGTGATCCATGGCGTCTATGGCCTGGTCTATGGCCTGATCCATGGCGTCTATGGTCTGATCTATGGTCTGGTCTATGGTCTGGTCTATGGTCTGGTCTATGGCCTGGTCTAGGGCCTGGTCTATGGCCTGGTCTAGGGCCTGATCTATGGCCTGGTCTAGGGCCTGGTCTGGTCTACTGGTCTATGGTCTGGTCTAGGGCCTGATCTATGGTCTAGTCTATGGTCTGGTCTATGGCGTCTATGGTCTGGTCTATGGTCTGGTCTAGGGCCTGGTCTATGGTCTGGTCTATGGTTTGGTCTATGGTCTAGTCTATGGTCTAGTCTATGGTCTGGTCTATGGCGTCTATGGCCTGGTCTATGGTCTGGTCTATGGCGTCTATGGCGTCTATGGCCTGGTCTATGGTTAGTGGTGACCAGAGCAGAATTCAAAAACCAGAGAATCAAAACTACCGTGTGATTGAATGGATTGATATGAATTATATTCACCAAGAAATACTAACGAACCTCTTGAGAATCACCTTTCTTCGAAGGTATGAGTAGAGCTGGGGATATTTTTGATGGAGTTCAGGATCAAGTCATACTCAAGAGCTATAATGGTCTATTCAAGGCTACCAAAGTGTGAATATATACCTCTGGATCTAAGAGTTTGATTATGATGATTATAGTGGGAATAAGGTGAAAATGGAAACGAGGGTAGATGAGGATATATTGGGTATGGTATCCTCTCACCAATAGTTCAGCGGAATTGACAGAGACTTATTGGTGATTCCTGCATATACTCATATGGATGTGATTCCTGCATATACTAATATGGATGTGATTATATGCAGAACAAGATAACAGGTCATATTATTTGGTATAACCAAAAAATGTTATCAACAACAATTTACCAAAGTGATATCAATATGTTGTCTCTGACCATAGCAATATACTAAGGAGTCTGGCAGTTTCTTTGATTCCTGCATATGGACTAGGGCGCGGGCCCTAGGTGCTCTTCAAGGATGCGCACCAAAATTTTTTTTCACCACTACAACTACACCATGGCTAGAGGACCTAAGAAGCACCTTAAGAGATTGGCAGCCCCATCCCACTGGATGTTGGACAAATTGTCCGGCACCTACGCCCCAAGACCATCTGCTGGACCTCACAAGTTGAGAGAGTGTTTGCCTTTGGTCGTGTTCTTGAGAAACAGATTGAAGTACGCCTTGAACGGTAGAGAAGTCAAGGCTATCTTGATGCAAGAGCACGTCAAGGTTGACGGTAAGGTCAGAACCGACTCCACGTTCCCAGCTGGTTTCATGGATGTCATTACCTTGGAGGCCACCAACGAGAACTTCAGATTGGTGTACGATGTCAAGGGTAGATTCACCGTCCACAGAATCACCTCCGAGGAGGCCAGTTACAAGTTGGGTAAGGTCAAGAAGGTTGCCTTGGGTAAGAGAGGTATTCCATATGCCGTGACCCACGACGGTAGAACCATCAGGTTCCCAGACCCAATGATCAAAGCCAACGACACCGTCAAGATCGACTTGGCTACAGGTAAGATCACCGAGTACATCAAGTTTGAGACCGGAAAGTTGGTGATGGTCACTGGTGGTAAGAACATGGGACGTGCCGGAGTGATTGTGCACAGAGAGAAGCACGAGGGAGGCTTCGACTTGGTCCACATCAAGGATGCTTTGGACAACACCTTCGTCACCAGACAATCTAACGTGTTTGTCATTGGTACCGAGCAAGGTAAGCCATACATCTCGTTGCCAAAGGGTAAGGGTATTAAGTTGACCATCACCGAAGAGCGTGACAAGAGAAGACAAGACCAAGGCGTGTAAGCACAAGCCAGTTAATGTATTCTGTTGCTTCTTGATGTAGTTTCAATCATGTAAGAGTATTTCCCATTTGATATTTCCCATTTGATTGGTGTTCTGGACTCAGTTTAAAGATGATTGTCAAACATGGTTTCTAGTGGCCACTCTATGCAGGAAAAGGTTATCACTATACTAAAGACACTAGATTTATCATCATACTAGTCTCCAGATGATTCCAACACGTGTAACAATAGTAGTAGTAGTAGAAACGTAGAAGAGGATTGGATTCTATTTGAACGTCTGGCGGTAATCGTTGATTGGTTGATTCCCAAGATGGGTTAATCCCGATACGAATACTTCAGCGTCTATAATAAAAGGAAAGATCTTCATGAATTCGGGGTAAATTTGGGGTAAATTTGGAGTAAATTTGGTAGTAAATTTGGGGGTAAATTGGGGGGTAAATTTGGGGGTAAATTCGGGGTAAATTTGGGAGTAAATTGGCGGTAAATTTGGGGGTAAATTTGGAGTAAATTTGGGGTAAATTTGGGGGTAAATTGGGGGTAAATTTGGGAGTAAATTTGGGGTAAATTTGGAGTAAATTGGGGGTAAATTGGGGGTAAATTGGGGGGTAAATTGGGGGTAAATTGGGGGTAAATTGGGGGGTAAATTGGGGGTAAATTGGGGGGGTAAATTGGGGGGTAAATTTGGTAGTAAATTTGGTAGTAAATTTGGGAGTGAGGTTTGAAGGGGCGAGGGCGTCCTTTTATATTTAATTCCTCACACCCTGCATAGTTTATTTGCAGCCTTCTAATGTGCAGGAACCGCAAGGGGCGAAATATATAAAGCAGCATATCCCCCCCCTCGAATTCAAGCCAATAAATTTCGGAATAAGGCCGCGACTGTATCTTGCTTATACTGAAGGCCTCCATTCCCGATCACCCAATCAATGATAAGATGTTAAGAGGTTTAGACTTCTAGGAATTCCAGATCTGGTCACATTGAAAGCAGTATTTTATGGTGCCAATTGATTTAGTGATTTGACTATTTTTTCTAATAGAATGGTGGATTGAAGGAGCAAAGAGATTGGAGGTGATTGGATGAAAGAGACACGGTGTGGAGATTAAAGGTGATGAAAAGGACAAAGAGTGGAGATTGAAGGTCTTTGAATTCATCATTAGTCGTGATTCAGACAGCCAACGAGTCATGGATATATTCATTGATACTGCAGTGCATTCATAGTATAATGAGGATGACTCTATGAGGATTGTGGTAGTTGAGTTTGAGGGATCTACTACTAAAGATTTCCACTATTGACACAAAGAGGGTTGCTGATGAAAGACTGTTGATGATGAAAGAGGGTTGCTGATGAAAGGCTGTTGCTGATGAAAGACTGTTGATGATGAAAGGCTGTTGATGATGAAAGAGGGTTGCTGATGAAAGGCTGTTGCTGATGAAAGACTGTTGATGATGAAAGGCTGTTGCTGATGAAAGACTGTTGATGATGAAAGAGGGTTGCTGATGAAAGAGTGTTGATGATGAAAGACTGTTGATGATGAAAGAGGGTTGATGATGAAAGACTGTTGCTGATGAAAGAGTGTTGATGATGAAAGAGAGTTGCTGATGAAAGAGAGTTGCTGATGAAAGAGAGTTGCTGATGAAAGTTGTTACTACTGGTACCAAAGTTTCAATATCCAATCAAAGTGTACTGAGAATGCCCTTATCATTGAGCTGAAGCCAGGATTCCCCTTAGCATCTTTAAGCATATTGATGGACTCCATACATCCAAATGCATTGGTCTTTTATACCTGACGTGTGTTTACTCCAATTCACTGAATCACAGCATTGATATCATTGGTCTGATCTGAGGATGTACTATACGAGTTGATTCGGGCAACTTGTGGTCAAATCTGTGCTCCTAAAGGTCGTCTATTGATTATTCACTGGTATTCACTGGTATTCACTGGTATTCATACTACTCTAGTGGACTATAATGATGAAATGGTCATTTTCACATGATAAAATGGCGGATCCGAAAACAGATATTAGTCATGATTTGCACCCATTCGCATTTTGGCATATTTCAATCATTCCCCCTGGAAAATGAAAATGGGAAAAAAAATACCAAGCAGGTATAACCCTTAAAGTCTAAAATCTCATCAAGGTACTTTAAGAAAATATGAAAAAGTCAATTAATGGAGAGAAGAAAAGAGAAGTGCATTCTATGGACGCGTCCGGCATATAAACACGGATTCATGGTATTACATCCGTGCACCATTATCTTATCGCACTAGGAACTCCAGTCATCCCCTAATACTACATCATGATACGCCGGTTGGTTGCCGTTTTGGCTCTATTCTTGGTGGTTTATAATGTATATTACATCCAGACCTCCCAGGGTCACAAACAGCTTCGGTTTGGACACGTCAATTTCCTTCATACAACCGATACCCATGGATGGCTTGGGGGACATCGGAACCAAGCGGCTTATGATGCCGACTGGGCAGATTATGTGGCATTTTCCCATCACATGAAACGGTTGGCACACGCCCGAAACCAGGATCTTCTTTTGGTTGATCTGGGTGATCGACATGATGGAAATGGTCTATCTGATGCTACGGTTCCTGCAGCCAAGGTCTCCAACCCGATTTTTGCAGCCCAAGAGTATGACATTGTGACTTTGGGTAACCATGAATTATATCAATGGAACAATACTGTTCAGGAGCTTATGCTGCTCGTTCCTCGGTATGGCTCCAGTTATGTTTGTCTGAATGTGGAAGCCTTGGTGAATGGCCTGTACATTCCTATTGGCCAGAAGTTCCGGTACTTGGAGACTCCGGTGCAGAAAGCCCGAGTACTTGCTTTTGCTTTTTTATTTGATTTTCCTAGGTCAAATGAAAACACTAAAGTGACTCCTATTAAGGAAGCTGTGTCTCAGAAATGGTTTTTGGATGTTTTGGACTCCTACACTCCCTCAGATCTCGATATGATTGTGGTGGTGGGTCATATTCCCATTACAAAGGAATGGGCGGAATTACGGGTTCTTCACGATGTTCTTCGGGCCCGGTACCCCAATCTAGTGATCCAGTACTTTGGCGGCCATAGTCATATTCGGGATTTTGTTGTTTTGGATGAATATCTGACGGCACTTCAAAGTGGAAGGTTCTGCGAGACACTAGGGTTTCTCAGTGTGAACCTTTCTTCAGGTTTAGGCCTAAAAGATCGCTTTTTCCGGGCCTACTTGGACTTCAGTACCTCGTCGTTTGGCTTCCATGCAGGCACACATGCCTTGACACTGACTGGAGCTGCTGTGAAGCAAAAGCTTCGTCTGGCCCGGAAAAAATTAGGCTTGGATACTGTGGTGGGGCACGTGTCTTCCTCATACTATATGGACTATGTTCCAGTGTCCCATCCCCACAACATCTACCATATGCTTACGCAAAAAGTGCTTCCATCACTTAGGCCCAGCAACAAGTCGCTTGTTTTGCTGGCCCAGCGTATCATCATCATTAATACGGGATCGGTGCGCTATGACCTTTACAAGGGTCCATATACGGTGGATACACATTACATTGTTTCACCGTTTGAGAATGACTGGGTGAAGATGAAACTTCCAAAGGAGATAGCGGTCAAGCTTGAGTCCAAATTGAATGAAAACGAGTATATTGTGCAGGAGAATGGGGTGAAAAAGGGTTACCTTAAGCCTCCACATGCTTTAGGAGCAGGAAGAAAGAAAAGTGGTTCTACAGATTCAAAACTTATGGAATTGACATTTGATTCATTGATTCCAAAACTTGAGGATTTAAAAGATTCATTGATTCCAAAACTTGAGGATTTACAAGATTCATTGATTCCAAAACTTGAGGATTTAAAAGATTCAAAAGCTCTTGGAAGTCAATTCCATATAAACATTTTGTTTTCAGCGATCCGGTCTTTTTTCCATTCGGCAACATGTTTCTTCCTGAATCCTCGACTCTCCAAAGGTTACGTGACCAATGATGATTTCGGAACGGATGGCGATGATACACCTCACCGAGGAGTAGTGAATTATCCCATTCCCAATGTTGTACAGTCACAAGAGCTTATCCTAGGAGATGACTCGCCGGTCGATGTTGTTTTCTATAACTTCCTCATTCCAAGCATCTCGTGGGCCGTGAAGGAATTGGGCGGCGATGTACCTGAATTGGACTTCTATTCCAGTGACTATTTGGGACATTTGCTTTCGAGCTATGTCTCGTCCAACCTGATCTGAACAAGGACCTTTATTAAGTTATGAAATCTTTTCAAAACCTATTCAAGAAATGGTTGTTGAAATAGAGGTGACTAAATGGCTTGAACTATACCATTATACTACAACTTTGTAGTAGATTGGTATAATTCCGATAATTACCGAATTGGTAAATGAAGAAGATACCTTTGGATAAGATGAAGTTATATTGATATTTATGAGATGGGTTTTGTTGACGGGATTGCCAAATTCATGTTTCAGTGTTTCAATGTTTCAATGTTTCAGTGTTTCAATGTTTCAATGTTTCAGTGTTTCAATGTTTCAGTGTTTCAATGTTTCAGTGTTTCAATGTTTCAATGTTTCAATGTTTCAGAGATATTTAATGGGTAAATCACTCAATAAATTTTTGCAGCCAATACAGTCAAAGGCCATTAAACACACACATTGACAATTGGAAGAAATATCGGGAAAGGGCATCAAACCGGGTTCCCAAATCGGCATATCAATTTCCTAATCTAGAAAGTCCAAACCCAATTCGAGCCAAATCTAACCGAAATGGTCAATCCTTGCATTTGTGTGCATATACCCCACTTCCCCTACGCAGGTGCGTTTTGCAGCCTTCTTTTGGGATTATAAATAGAGGCCTCCCCCCGCGCATTTTCAACTGCACTATTTTTGAAAACCAATCAAGGTCCAAATATTCCGCCACTCCAAATTTGTCTTAATGTGTTATTCAGAGTTATTCAGAGTTATTCAATTAATCGGTGGTGCTTATTCAAAATAAATTGGAATGATTGATTTTTGAATTCATTCCTTTTACTCATTATCATAAATTTATATGGTGGGAAATTTCGGGTTCAATTTAAAAAAGATTGGAACATTTAGACATTGAAGGATTTAAAGATTGAAGGATTTAAAGAAGATTGAAACAAGATTTGAAGATTTGAAGAACATTGAAAGATTGGAAGAAGATTGGAAGATTTCAAGAACAATTCAAGAACATGTCAAGATTTCAAGAGGATTTGAAGAAGATTTAAAGATTTCAAGAAGATTGGAAGAAGATTTCAAGAAGATTGAAAGAATTCAAGAACAATTCAAGTTTAAAAAGAACATTTCAAGAATTAAAAAAGCTTTAAAGAAGATTGAAAGAAGAATTGAAAAAGCTTTAAAGAAGAATTCAAGAAGAATTCAAGAAGATTGGAAGATTGAAAGAATTAAAAAAGATTGAAAGATTGAAAGAATTAAAAAAGCTTTAAAGAAGAGTTCAAGAACATTTCAAGACTAAGAGAAGATTTCAAGAACAAGTCAAGAACATTTAGACAAGATTGAAAGAATTCAAGAAGATTGAAAGAATCTTTAAAGAAGATTTCAAGATTTCAAGACCATTTCAAGATTGAAAGAAGAATTAAAAAAGCTTCAAAGAAGAATTCAAGAAGATTTAGACAAGATTGGAAGAACATTTCAAGATTGGAAGAAGATTTAAAGAAGATTTCAAGATTTCAAGAACAATTCAAGAACATTTCAAGAAAAATCAAAAAGAGTTCAAGAAGATTGAAAGAAGAATTCAAAAAGATTGAAAGATTGGAAGAACAATTCAAGAAGATTGGAAGATTGAAAGAAGAATTAAAAAAGCTTCAAAGAAGAATTCAAGAAGATTTCAAGATTTCAAGAATTAAGAAAGCTTCAAAGATTGAAAAAAGATTAAAAGAAGGTTTCAAGATTTCAAGAGGATTGAAAGAAGATTTCAAGATTTCAAGAACAATTCAAGAACATTTCAAGAAAAATCAAAAAGAGTTCAAGAAGATTGAAAGAAGAATTCAAAAAGATTGAAAGATTGGAAGAAGATTTCAAAAAGATTGGAAGATTTCAAGAAGATTTCAAGAATTAAAAAAGCTTTAAAAAGATTTAAAGTGGGTCAAAATGAGTAATGGTTTACCCAAAAATCAGTGTTTTTTATATGCACAAATTTTAGGACTCAAGGAATCCATTACATTGGCGGAGAAGAGCATCCAAGAAATATCCGAGTCAAAGCCAAGAATATCCAATCCTCAATACACCTGAAGTATACTTGATACTAGAGTGTTCATGCTATACATTATGCTATAGTATAGTACTATACATTATGCTATAGTATAGTACTATACTTGCTGATGTACTACTCAAAGAATGATTCAATGGAGTATGGAATATGACCGAATGGAGGACGACCATGATATACTTTTACGTGATAGAGTACCGGATCCAGTCCATTCCTGGGTATAGTACTAGAGGTCTGATGGATTGCTCCAAGAGAACAATTATGAGTCGCGCACGACCACGTTATACTTAGCCGAAAGAGAAGGTTTTTGGAATTCTTTCAATCACTTTATGTGCATAAGGTGGAGACTAAAACAGAAATGGTCAATTTCTTGCTGATTGTGAAGTATATGATTAATTTCGAATTATTTCCGGCATACCCAGTGCTCAGTATACAGGTTCTCCCATTTCATACAGGTTCTCCCATTTCATACAGGTTAATCATTCGGATAAACGATTAGCTGTACTGATATGAAACTGACCTGTGATATCCAATCCAGTGATATCCAATCCTGTGATATCTAGTCCAGTGACATCCAAACCAGTGATATTCTAACCCGACCTGCATACATCACCGGTCTAGAGAGTCACCACACTATCGTGGGGTTGGAAGGTGATCCTATAGTTGAAGCTATTAATAACTTCACCTTCATCATTTGTGGCAACTGCTTGATCCACCACCATATTGAGGTTGAACCCATACCAGGGCCCATTTAGGAACCTGGTCTGGTTCTGTGCAGGAGCATCGAAATCTGCAGTTTCTCCCAATCTAGACCGGGCGCTTTCATCAAACCGAACCTTCCCATTGGCTATCACGGTATAAAGTCCTGTTCCTGGAATCAAGTGGGTATCGAAAGACGTCATTTGGTGCAGAGTGGAGGGACTGGCCAACCACTTTTTTTGGAATTCGAGTCGGGCATCGCTGGAGGGAGGAACTGGAACCAAAGGAACTCCATCAATGACTATAGAAGCTGCTGGCTTCAACTGCTTGGCAAAGGAGGTGGCGTAACTTTCAACGGAGGGGAACTGTGGCTGATTGGTGGCATTGGGCTGTAATAGCTGGAGATCCAAGGAGGCTAGGAGTTTTTTGAGGAGGCCTTCTATGGGCAAAGCTAGATGTTAGTGGAAGGTGCCATAGAGCAGAATGCTGTATAGCAGAGAGACTACTTACAGGGATCGGGAGGAGCGTTCATGGTGAAGAGAGGTGTTGAGAAGTGGTTGAAATTGTGCGAAGGTCACGGGACCTGTCACGGGACCAGTCACGTGATGTAATCATGTGATGTAATCATGTGATGTAATCATGTGACTGAGCGGATACAGGACGTTTACTCACGTGATATCTTTCGTTGAGAACCGAGGGTAGCTTGCATATAACTCACGCCGAGTGCATGGAGAGATACCGCTTCTCAACGTCGGGTCACGTCCCCGGAATGGATATTCGCTGCAGCAACGTCACCAGCCGCACATGCAGTCCACCCGCCGCAACTTGCGCAGCAACCTTCGCCACATCCCACTATAAAAGGCCAATTCCCCAGGAATTTGATTCGGACAAATCTCCCCCCATTCCCAATTCTCTCACAATGCCAGACGGAGAAACAGCCAAAAACATCGCAGTCTCAGTAGCAGGTTCCATTGGAGGAAACAAGGTTGCAGACAAACTTCACTTGGGAGGAGCAGGTCATTTGGCTTCAGGCGTGGCCGGAGGAATCTTGGCCGGAGACGCCAAAAACAAGATTGACGAGAATAAATAGTTAATGGATGAAAAAACCATTTCTTGGAAAAACCCGTACATTTTTGGAAGAAAAACCCGTACATTCTATTGAAAAAACCCGTACATTCGCATAAAAATAAAACCCGTACACCAGATCACGGGCTACTGGTTACGGCTAGTACTACTACTACTACTACTCGTACTACTACAGATCAAAAGCTTCGGTTACTACTGCTACTACTACTACTCCTACTAGTACTAGTACTAGAGACTACAGACTAGTGCTAGTACTAATAGTACTGGTACTAGAGACCAAGGATTACAGGCTACTACAAACCAATGACTACAGGCTACTAGTACTATTACTACTACTATTAATACTAGTACTATTACTACAGACTACAGACTACAGACTACTAGTACTACAGATCCAAGGCTACTAGTACAGACTATTGGCTACAACCAATGACTACAGACTACGACTACTATTACCGACCAATGACTATTGGCTAATACTACGGACTACAGACTAGCACAGCTAGTACTACTACTACTACTACTACTACTACTGCTGCTACTATTACTACTACTATTACTATTACTACTACTACTACTATTACTACTACAGACTACTATTACAGACTACAGAGTACCAGTACTGGTACTACTATTACTACTACTGCTGCTATTACTACTTCAGACTAGTTCTACAAACCACTATAGCCAATGGCTACTACTACAGACTACTAGTACTATTACAGGTTACAGACCACAGGCTGATGACTACAGACTACTATTCCTGTTACTACTACAGACCAAGCGCAATGACTACTACTACTAGTACTACAACTTCTACTAGTACTTCTAGAGACCATTACTGGCTACTACTAGTACCACAGACTAGTACTAGAGACCACAGGCTACCAGTACTACAGGCTACTACTACAGACCAATGACGACTACTACTACTAATACTACTGGTTACTGGTTACTACTACTGGTTACTGGTTACTACTACTGGTTACAGACTACTGCTAGCACTAGAGACCAAAGGCTACTGGTTACTACTAGTACTACAGAATACCAGTACGGCTACTAGGACTACTATAGACCAATGAGTACTAGTACTACTATAGACTATTGCAAGTGCTTTCACTACAGACTACCAGTACTAGTACTATTACTTATTTGCTACTACTACTACTATTACTACTATTACTACTACAGACTACTACTACAGACTACTGGCTAGAGACCAATAACTATTGGTGACTACTAGTACTACACACTACTACTACACACTACTGGCTACTGGCTACTCTGACTGCTACAGACCAATGACAACAGACTACTGTTACTACTACTACTATTACTAGTACCACTATAGACTACTGGCTACAGACTGATGAGTACCACTACAGACTAGAGACTACTACTAATACTAGTACTACTAGCTACAGACCAAAGGCTACTACTAGTACTAGTACCAGTGCTACCAGTACTACTAGGGCTAGAGACTAGAGACTAGAGACTACTCTTACTACTCTTACTAGTACAGACCAGTGACTACAGACTACTGGCTATAGGAGAAAGGCTACTAGTACAGACTACAGACCAATGACCAATGACTACGACTACAAACCACAGACTTGTCTTACTAGTACTATAGACCACTGGCTACTACTATAGACCACTGGCTACTACTACTGCCTAATGACTACAGACCAAAGGCTACTAGTACTTCCAGAGACTATTCTACTAGAGACTTGTACTACAGACGATTAGTATTAGTAGTACTACAATTCAATGACCAGTGCCTACTACTACTACTACTACAGATCAAAGGCTAGTAGTACAGATCCAGGCTCCAGACTTATAACTATAGACCATTGACGGTTATCAAAAATCAGGAAATCATATACTAAATCATTTGGGAATATCATTATATAGTAACTAAACTGTAAGGCTCAAGTTTCAAAACCACTTAGACGTAGAAGAAGAGACAGGTATAGAAGAAACAGGAGAAGAAACAGGAGAAGAAAGAGGTAGAAGAGGAGAAGAGAAGAGGAGTAGAAAGTCGTATAGAAGTAAGAGGAGAAGAAGAAACAGGTAGAAGAAGAAACAGGTATAGAAGAAAGACGTAGAAGAAAGACGTAGAAGCAAGAGGAGAAGAAGAGGAGAAGAGAAGAAGAGGACAAGAGGAGAAGAAGAGGAGAAGAAAGAGAGAAGAAAGGCGTAGAAGAAGAGAAGAAGAGAAGAAGAGAAGAAGAGAAGAGGAGAATATTAAGAGAGACATTTTATAGTAGCGCCAACCCCCCAGAAAGATGCATGCGATAAGGCCGCACCAGGGCCATTTCCTAATTGGGACTTGTACAGGTGAATATGAAACATTGCGAAGTTGCATATCTTGCATGCATGATGTTTCATGAATTCCCTCAAGGGTTACCCGAAGCTTTAGAAAAGTATATAAGGACTACGAGGTTCCCGTGAGAGATGAACCCGGGGATTTTTGATGGCATTTTATTATTTGATTATTCAATGCTAGGCATTGTTTAGGAATCCACTCCTAAGGTTTTACTACTGCCTACTGGATACTACTAATAGGTATTACTACGGGATACTGGATACTACTAATAGGTATTACTACGGGATACTGGATACTACTGCTACTACTACTACTGCTACTACGACTACTCTTAGTCTTGTTACTACTGGCCACTACTACGACTAAAGGATACTACTGCTACTACTACTACTGTCTACGGGATACTACTACAGGATAGAGGATACTACTGCTACAGGATAGAGGATACTACTGCTACTACTACGACTACTACTAGTACAGACTACTCTTACTCTTGCTACTACTGGCTACTGGCTACTACTACTGGATACTGGATAGAGGATACTGGATACTACTGGCTATTGGCTACTACTACAGGATAGAGGATACTACTACAGGATACTGGATAGAGGATACTACTACTGCCTAGGACTGGCTAATAATTGCCATTGAATACTACTACTACTGGATACTACTGCCTACTACTGCCTACTGGATACTGCCTACTACTTCTACTAGTACAGGATACTACTAATGGCTACTGGATACTACTAATAGGTACCAATCGACTGGTTATATTCTGGATATTACTACTACCGCCTACGACCGGATACAGGATACTACAGGATACTACTACTACTTCTACTACTAGTACTACTGGATACTACTGCCTAGGACTGGATACTACTACTACTAGTCTTGCTACTACTGGCCACTACTACGACTACAGGATACTACTGCTACAGGATAGAGGATACTGGATACTACTGCTACAGGATAGAGGACAGAGGATAGAGGATACTACTACTGCCTAGGACTGGATACTACTGGCTACAGGATACTACTAATTGTTACTGGCTACTGGCTACTACTACGACTACAGGATTCAAGATACAGGATACTAAAGGCTAGGACTGGCTAATAATTGCCATTGAATACTACTACTAATGGGTACTACAGACTACAGACTAGGACTGGTACTGGCTACTACTGCCTAAGACTAGTACTACTAATACGTACTACAGGATACTACTGCTACTACTGCAGGACACTATTACTACAGGATACTCGATAGCAATGGCTACTGGATATTACTAATGGCTACTGGCTACTAGTAATAGGTACCAATCTACTGGTTATATTCTGCTTACTATTACCAATGGCTAAGACTGGATAATAATGGCTATTGAATACTACTAATGGATGCTGGATACTGGATGCTGGCTACTACTACTAATGGCGACTGCATACTGGATACTACCACTACTACTGCCTAGGACTGGATAATAATGGCTACTGGCTACTGGCTACTGGCTACTGGCTACGAATGGCTAATAGGTACTAGTGGCTAATGACTACTGGATACTAAAGGCTAGGACTGGCTAATAATGACGACTGGATACTACTGGATACTGGATACTACTATTGGCTACTGGGTACTACTACTAATAGGTACTGCAGACTACAGACTAGTGATGGATATTACTGCCTAGGACTGGTACTACTACTAGTACCACAGGATACTGGTACTACTATCAATGGCTAGTACTAATAGGTACTAATGGCTAATGACTACAGACTAGTACTGGCTACTACTGTCTAGGACTGGACTGGATACTGGATACTGGTACTGGATACTACTACTACTACTACAGGATACTGGGTAATGGCTCCTGGTACTGGATACGAAATGCTAGGAGTGGGAATCTTTAGGAGGTCAACCTTTAAGGACTTCATACTGGTGACCATGGATCATGATTGATGATAAACAAGACGCCAATGAAAAATACGAAAGTGAATCAATCACTAATGAATTGAAAGATTACTGTTCAAGATTTGAAATGTCAACCAACTGATTATGAGAATTCAATGAATATGGTTGGATGCATTTACTTGAAACTGGAGTTCGAGTGTATTCCAAATTTGACTCTTATTGTGTTTTGTTTATGATTGATTTCTTTTCTGGTGTGACCCAAGAAATCCATTCTAGGATCCATTCTAGGAAATCCATTCTAGGATCCATTCTAGGAAATCCAGTCTAGTACGTCTTGTACAGTCGATCGAGGTCAGTATAATCTATTAATCAGGTCTTTGGTTTTGACTTTGTTGATTGAATGGTTTAGATGAGTCTAGGAAGACTTGTATTGTATAGTTTAGTCTAGATATAGTCATGGTAGTTTCAAGGTATTGATATTAGACATTAGACAGATTGGACATTAGACAAATTGGACATTAGACAAATTGGACATTAGACAGATTAGACATTAGACAAATTGGACATTAGACAGATGAGACATTAGACAGATTTACAAATACTGAACAAACGTAAACGTCGTGAAAAATCAAGATTCATTCACGGAAATAAGAAATAGTATTCAAAAGCAGAATTAAATTTACACTAAACTTCGTTTTACGGCCAAAAATGGCGTCGAATTCGTGAAAAAACGTTGAATTCGTGGAATACCCTCGGAACTACAATAGCCCTCGGAATTACAATAGCCCTCGGATTTCTGAAATACCCTCGGAAATACAATTTACACTTTACAAAATCATTTACTCAGATTCATAGATATCTTATCCTCAAGATTACACATCGGTTTACTCTTCAATTGATTTTGTACATCAATGGATCTGTATAGACGCACTAGAGGTGAATTCCGAGGTACGGTACCCCCGAAACTCACCAGAATCGGAAAAACCAATTACTTTTGGAATCCGACGACAAATTTTGGCGCCTAAGTGCTTAAATGTCCCTTTATTATGAAGCTTAGACTTCATCCGGCCGTATATGCAAGCCATGCATGTGAGCTCGATTTACATTTCAAGCTATACACTTTTTGGATTTGAAAAAGATTTTTTAGGGTACTATGGGGGGTACAGTAAACATTTACGAATCGAATGATACCAATTTTGGCCATTTTTATGAAGTGGTGGCCACTTTACAGACCGAGTTAGCTGTGGTGCGTTATATGCAGTACCAGCGAATAGTTTAAGTAAATTTCCAATTTTTATCAGATCCAGACTTCATTTGACTTTCTCACATTATAATATGATAGAATTAGAGTGCTCTTGACTAATTTTCGGGGGCTTTTAGGGGTGCATGAATGTGATTTGGGCAGGTGTTTTCTTCGGGGGTGGCTAGTAGTGCATATGGGCCCGGTTGGGGTCCCTCGGAACTGGATTGAGTAATATTACCCCGGATAGGTGAGTATTCCGGGGGGGGCGCCTATATGCAGGCACACACTCCTTTCGGGATCCAAATCTTATTTTTTAATTTCACAAAATGGCCTGGGCCTGGCCCATGGTTCGGCCTATACATTGGCTGGATCATGGCCGGATTTGGACCATGCGGGTGGCCGCAGCAGAAAAGTCGGCACACCCGTACACCCGCGTAGTATAGGCCACAAACGGGTCCCAGCTAAACGTTACATTTTTGACGGTACGGTGTAGTAATTAATGGGGCCAGAATACTGGAATTCCGGACATCTCATTTCATGTTTCAGAATTTGAAAATGTTCACTGGGTCAAAATGTACACTTGCTTAAGTCGGCAAGTTCCGGCCGCGGCCCCCTATTCCGAGGTCTACCTTCAAGTCAACAGTTTACACGGCCACTTTCATTACAACCTGATAGTTTTGGATCCCAGGTTATTTATCCCCATGGCTAGTATTATCAGAATTAGTATTGTACCAGAATTCATCGTGGTACGCCCATTACAAGTACCAGTAGTGCTCCATAGTAAACTTGACTGGACTATACTACCATCAGCACCATGATTTTTCTCTGCCAAAATAGCTCTATCGTATTCGTAGAGTCCACAAATGTGTAATAAACTTGGTTTCAATTTTTTGTTTCGATTCTCTGTATGACTATTGAGTGATAGGAGGATTGACATGTACAGGGGCTCGTAACCAGTATAATTCAACAACCCCACATTCCATGGAAACATAATCTATGACTTCAATGTCAAGCACCCAGGTTATTTCAGGAGCTCTCTTTCCAGTGGTAGTAAAAAGGGCACTATATGTTTGTTGGAAACCCCAGTTATACTTCCCCAAAGTATCTGTTTACCTCTAGTCAAATATGTAGGTAATCCAGTAGCTCCCAGATCAAGCCCAGAATATTTTTCAAAGCTTTAAAAGCATTTCCAATTAATTTGAAGCATTTGAATTCATATAAAACCATTTTTGAGACATTTAACGAAGATTTGGATCCAACAAGTCTCTGAAACCAAGAAAATCCTAGTCAAAATAGCGTTAAAAAGGCATATCTAACCAAATAATCTAGAAAGTTTTCCCAAATTAACATCCTATGGATTTGTTTTGAATCAGAAGATTCCTATGGCAAAATCCCCCAAAAAAGTATTTTTTATTTCGTCGTCTAGCTCGTCCGGAGATATCGATTTCTAGTCCGCGGAGACCCCCGTGTCGTCTACGACCTAAACCAGCACCCATTTTAGCTTGTTAAAGAATATTTTTTTCGGGATTTTTTCGGGCTATTCAAACAACCTCCTGGGTCTTTTGGGACTCTGTGAAACGCCGGGGTCGGGCCGGGGTCCAATTCCGACCTTGAAAGCGTCACTTTGGGTGATTTTTCGGTCGGAATTCTTCAACTCAGGCCAGGAAATCTTAAGAACATTGATATTTGCCTATTCTACCCTTCCAAAGTGTTCAAAGCCCTGAAAAACAACTAGACCTTTTTTTTTGTTATCAATGGCTCAATTCCGGGCCAATTAGGGCCATGGAAAGCACCCAAAAACTTGGAGACGCAAAATCCATGGGTTCAAAGTGACGATCCAACTTCAGACCCAATACTTTCTAGAGTAAACTTGGGTCGTTCTTTCCATTTAAATCAACAGTTTCAACCGAATTCCATTCCTTCAATGTGTATTCTCCAGGACATAATCTAAGGTCCAATAAATAGGACTTTTTCCAGGCTCACAGTGTCCAAGGGTGAGTGGAGCAGCGCAAAAAGAAGAGCGTACTACTAGATTTTAAGGACCATCGAAGAAAGAAAGAACAAGACTTTGGAGGAAAAAAAGAGTTTATTGGCTTAAAGATTTCAAGAGATTTTCCCAATTGCAGAATCCAAAGGAAGACTGAATCCAGAATAAAGAATTAATTACGTTTTAACACATAAATCCAAGTATAAAGAGGAAGAAAATGGGGTTTAAGATGAAGATATTCTTTGAAATTTGAGTAATTTTATTGGAAATTTGACTAACTACTCGAAATTTGACTAATTTTATTCAAAATTTGACTAATTTTATTCAAAATTTGACTAATTCTATTCAAAATTCGACTTAATCACTCCAAATTCGACTTAATTTACTCCAAATTCGACTAATTCCATTCAAAATTCGATGATTTCCACTCCAGATCTCCCAATTGCACTCCAAAGTTGACTAACTACTCCAAAATTGACTTAATCTACTCCAAATTCCACTTAATCTACTCCAAATTTGACTAATTCTACTCCAAATTTGACTTAAACGACTCCAAATTCGACTTAATCTACTCCAAATTCGATTAATTCTACTCCAAATCTCCTTTTCAAGAATCCTAAAGGCCTAAAAACAAACAACTAAAACACCAAAAACTAACCAACCATCCATACCCAAAAGATTCAAATTCGAAATCCATGGTTAGTTTCTCCAATTCAAATGACTATTTTTTTCAATCACAGAATCAAAAAAAAAAAAAAAAAAAAACTTTTTTTTTCAAACACAGAAACAAAAAAAAAAAAAAAAAAAAAAAAAAAAACCATTATTTAAAATCTACTCATTTCTTTAAATTTTCAGAAATCCAATCCCCAAATTTCGCCTAATTTCCCCATATTTCCATAAAATTCCATAAAATTCCAGAAATCCCCATAAAAATCCCCAAATTTCCTCAAATTTCATTAAAAATTGTCTACTGAAATCCTCAATCAATTCGTTTTTGCTTCTTTTTGATTTGAAATCTTCAACTATTCTCTGGATTCCGGATTTTCCAGTTCAATTCTTAAAAAAATCAAGACAAACCCGAAATTCCACTTCAATTCTTGAAAAACCCGAAATTCCAGTTCAATTCTTGAAAATCCCGAAATTCCAGTTCAAATTCTTGAAAATCCCGAAATTCCAGTTCAAATTCCAAACTTACGAGAAAAACATGGCTTTTTTAAGGTGAATTACGAAATCCACGGATCATTTTTGAAGATTTTAAAGAGAAAAAGACCAGAAATGCCGAAATTTAGAGCTTCAGATTGGAATTTTCATGGTTTTTATCCTGAAAAGTCATGAAATTCTGAAATCCTACAATTTTTCGAATCTGAAATCCCAAAATTCTACGATTCTGAAACCCTACAATTTTTCAACGTTCCAGAAAAACATCAACTGATAAAAAAAACCGGATTTTCATCCATGAAATTCTATGAATCCACATTCTCCAGATCCATTTTTATCAACTCATTTCTTCCTTTTCCACATTTATTAGTCCATTTTCACTCTATTGATTTCAATTCAACCATTGACTAAACGTATGGTTTAAAAACGTCGTTTTTGATATTCAGGTATGGAAAAATCACATGGAGGTTGAAATGGGAGAAAACAGCTGGAAAATTGGAGAAATCGGCTGAAAATTCAGAGAAAATCGGAGAAAATTGGAGAAAGTAGCTGAAAATTCAGAGAAATCGACTGAAAATTGGAGAAAATGGCTGAAAATTCAAAGAAAATCGGAGAAAATCGGAATATATTGCAGAAATTTGGACAATATTGGAGAAAATGGAATCGGAAATGAAAAATGGTAAACGTATTTAGAAAAAGTGACTACGTAAACTTTAAACTCCAACTCCAGTACTCAATAATCAATAAGCAATAGCTACACGTTGTTCTAGATATCATAAAGTACCATTAAAAACACGGCAGGATTCCAAATACATCCTTAATCCGTAGAAAAAGCCAATAGTCGAAATCCCGATTTGATTGGCCAACAGGAACCCAATATCCGTCCACGCACATTTAGGACTATTAACAGTACCGCAAACCATAACAGTACGCCAAAACCAAAACACTAGAGGCAACCCAAATAGGTAATAAGAGTTCCATACATGAAGCTACAGTATTCCTACACTACAATCAACACCAGTTTTGTCTATACGACTAACCAGTAGAAATACACCGTGGGACACCCCGGGCGCACTACATGCAGGACCCACATATACAAACGACTTACAAGTAACAATAAGTACAAGTATAGCACCAATCAAGACGATGAAGACGATTGAAACGATGTCAAGAAAAAAATATGAATATCATTCATTTAATATTTGCAACCCTCAACTAGACGATCCCCTAGGTTCCCCTCTCTCTCTCTCTCTCTCTCTCTCTCTCTCTCTCTCTCTCTCCCACTGTCTCCCACACACACTCTCTCTTTCTCTCTCTCTCTCTCTTTCTCTTATGGATTTCCTAGTGTACACTCCTACTCCGTTCTCCCTCCGCTTCCCTCCGTTCTCCCTCCGTTTCCCTCCTCCCTACTCTTATTCTACTCCCTACTCCCCACTTCTTTTCTACTCCCTACTCCTATTCTACTCCATCTCTTTTCCTCCAAAAGACAAGAAAACAAGACAAGAAGAAAACAAGACCACTCCTCTAGATTCCTCCCTCTATACACTCCGCTAAGTGATTCCCTTATAATAATCCCATATAAGAAATGCCATATAATAATTACCTTATAATAATTACCTTATAAGAAATGCCATCTAATAAACCCATCTAATCCCATCTAAGAAAATTCGTAATTGGCGGAATCTTAGTGGCCAAAGTCTACATTATCACAAGCAGTGCATATGAACAAGGGCCATTTTTTGGCATAACCCAAATCTATTTATAAGTCCAAATAACACCGTTTGCAGAGGATTGTCTTTGGCAGGATCTGCACAAGAAAGGTTCGGAATCACTTGCCCTAGAAAATCCGGACATGGCCCTTAACTTTTAAATCCACGAGACTTAGCGCGGCTCGTAAAGCACGCCTGCACACAAGCACAAAGCATATTGGCTGATTTTGACTCCTGGCACTCCTACACATAAACAGATCAGATCGGACAGATGGCCAAGCCGTCTGGAGGTGACGCGCTGATCTGATGCGCAGTGATCTCCTGCGTACCTGCACGTGCGCGCGTTCGTGGCAGCTTGACGCGACTAAACCAGCCACCTCCTGCACTTACCCAAAATATAGCTGCCTGCGTCCAAATCAGGCCGTTCAATGGCTGGTTCAGGGCCGTTCTCTGCACCTGCAAACCAGCATGGCAAGCCGCTTTCCTATTTCAGCCTCTCTCCTGATCTGATCCCACTATATATTATATCCCCATGCACCTGTCTGCTACCACTTTTGATCCCATTGGTTTTCTTTCTTTCCCTTCCTTTTATCTTTGCTTTGCCTTCCTTTGCTTTGCTTTGCTTTTGCCTTTGCTTGCTTTATACTTTCCTTCGTCCTCACTCGTTCCTTACAACCCAAATTCTGTGGTGGCTTTTTTATTAAGAAAGACTTTACTCTAAAATTGCCAAATCAAAGTGCCTCCTTTTTGTGCTCCACACGACGAATCCTTCCTTCCAATTTCGGCTCTCCTATTAAGCCCTAACTGTGTTCCAAACCCCGATTCTTCCTATTTTAGGCGCCAACTCCTGAAAAAATATATCCCGTCGTGCCTGCATATAAACTTCGCACATCCACACACCCCAAAAAAAAAAACCCCTCCCCCAAAAAATCCCCCACCCTTCCAGGCTGCTTAGCGTCTCCTGCATACTGCCGCACATTTTGCATCCACCCTCTCCTCATGAGCGTACTCCATTCGGCCATGAGTTCCAGTCATTCTTTCCACACATCCGAGCCGGCTCTCGGCTTCTTTCCTCTCCATGAGCCTTACGCCTTGAAACGCGTCCGCTCCGTGTCTCCCCACTTTTCTGCATCCGTCAAAAAACGCTCCTATAGCGATACAAACGAACCTCCTTCGGCTCCTGAGCCCGTCAAACGCTCCCGAACTGCCCCTTCATCGCCTCCTTCCACTTTTGGACCCCAAAACTTGGACAGGTCTCCAATCTGCATTCCTCTTTCGCTTTGTACAAAAGCTGCACGCCGAGTTGGAGCTCCGACTACGGGTCCAATCAAGCTCCCAAGCTTATCCGATGCATTGGCTAGTCTTCCTGCACAGCCTCTCCGAACAATCACTCCTACAGTTTCTCTAGATTATTTTGATACGTATAAACCCAATGACGAGAACTGGAGGTATGGGCTTTTGGACTCTATCCGTAATTCCAAGGGCTCGAAACACTTGGATCTTTACCAACAAAATACGCTGAGAACGACATTACCTTCAATCCGAGAAATGGATAAACTGGTTGAACGACCACACTTTGATTCTCGTGTGGGGCTGAAATCTTTCCCGACATTTCCCCAGCAGCGCAAAATCAACTTCCCTTATGAGTCCAATTATACGTATTTGAACAAGACCTATATGAAGGACGTGGAGAAATTTCCGGAGTACTTGGAGTTAGCACAATCTTTGATTCTGCTTTCACGGCCCAGTCGTTCGGCCTCCCATTTGGCCAAGCTAGATTCGGCATCAGCCTCGGCTTCTTATCGGTACCTGGAACTTCCGGAATACAAGGAATCTCGATTCCAATCTCCACTTACTCCACATTATGCTACATTCAAGCAAGAGCCCGAGCTGGAATACAAAAAACAAGACTATAAGCCTGGATACAAGAAGCCCGAATACAAGCCTACATACGAGTATCCCGAGTATAAGGACTTGAAGGACGCCAAGGAGTACCGTGAGACCAGCTCGCCCAGTTCTCGAAACTACCATGCGTTTGAGACGCCAGAAAGTAGTTTTGAGTATACTCCTCAATCACCAATCTCAGGTATTAGCCAAACCAAGTTTATCCCCATCACTCCTCCATCCATCAAAGATAAAACACGGTCCGAGTTGATCAAATCTCCTCCAAAAAGTACCGGCTCTCCTCGTGTCTGTATATCATGTGGACTGGACCAATCACCATGCTGGAGACCATCGTGGAGTATTAAAGAAGGCCAGCTCTGTAATTCTTGTGGATTACGGTATAAAAAAACGGCAGCTCGGTGTCTCAATGATGAGTGCAAGAAGATTCCAGCTAAAGGCGAGTGGTCATTAATGCAGAGCGAAGGTATGGCTATTTTTGAAGATGGAACAAAGGCTCATAAGTGTCTTGATTGTGGAGATAAGGTTGAGGTTAGCAAGAAGTAAGCTAGATGGTGGTCAGAGATTTCTGTGATTTCAGAGATTTCTGTGAGTTCAGAGATTTAAGAGATTTCAGAGATTTCGGTGATTTCAGAGATTTCAGAGATTTCTGTGATTTCAGAGATTTCAGAGATTCCAGAGATTTCTGTCATTCCAGAGATTTCAGTGATGTTCAAGTTCTCAAATGATACTGATTTCAATGATACTGACCACTACTTTTACCACTAAAGCCATCTGAGTCCATCAACAATATAAATACGATATCAAAGTCGTCTTATTATTCCAAGCATGAGCTTTTACTCAGAAAAGAAAAGACTATTCCCCACCAAGCTATCAGTCGGATATACTCCTCCAGTACTCCAGTCTCTATGGTCAAAGGTACTCAGACTAGTCTAGATTAGTTGCTGAGTCTTTCCAACCTCCAATGATCTCGTCTCCTGGACCATCTCGTGGACTCTATTGTTCTTCTCTTGTTCTGCTCTAGTCTAGCTTCTAAGTAAAAGTCTATTGAGACCCTTAGATTTTGAATTGTCCTAGAAAATTAGAAATTGGATCCAAATAAAAAGCAAGACTTTGTTCCCACGCTCTGAATGCTTAGAATGATATACTGTTCTATTTATTAAGTGGGTATAGTTTTATGTATACTATGCGTAGAATTCTTGTATTGGGATATTTAAGATTTGTACAAGAGACGAGACTACTGATTCTTTTATTTAAACAACTTGTATTTAGACGTTGGACTTGGTTTCAAACGTTTCTACTCTTTTTTTCCAGTCCTCTCCAATACTCTCTATTAATCTCCAGAAATACTCTCTATTAATCTCCAGAAATAAGCTCTAAGAATCTCCTGAATTTCTGCTCCATTAATCTCCAGAAATATAGCTCTAGTCTTCTCTAATATTCTCTAAGAATCTCCAGAAATATAGCTCTAGTCTTCTCCAATACTCTCTATGAATCTCCAGAATTTCAGCTCTAATACTACTCTGGTACTACTCTGGTACTCAACATTACTCTCTAGTCTTTTCTAGTCCTCTCCTGAAATATAGCTCTAGTACTACTCTAGTCTTCTCTGTTACTTTACAATACTCTCTAGTCCTCTCCAATACTCTCCAGTCATCTCCAGAATTATAGCCCCAGTAGTACTCTGGTATTATTCTAGTACTCTCTGTTAGTCAACATTACTTTATAGTACTCTCCAATTCTCTCTAGTCTTTTCCAATCTCCAGAAATTCAGCACTAGTCTTCTCTAGTCTTCTCTAGTACTCTCCATTACTCTCTAGTCTTCTCCATTACTCTCCACTGTACTCTAGTACTCTCCACTGTACTCCAGTACTACTCTCTAGTACTCTCTAGTACTCTCTAGTACTCTCTAGTACTCTCTAGTCTTTACTGGTACTACTGGTGCTGTCATACTCTACACTGTTACTCTCTACTGCTCTCTAGTACTCTCTAGTACTTTCTACTGGGACTCTCTAGTATGACTCTACAAAGACTACTCTAGCTCTACTACTCTCTAGTACTCTCTACTGTACTCTAGTACTACTCTATACTGTACTCCATACTGCTCTCTAGTACTCTCTACTGGAACTACTCTATACTGTAGTCTCTACTAGTCTCTAGTACTGCTTTACTGGAAGTACTCTAGTACTACTCTATACTGTCTAGTCTATTACTCTCTACCACTGACTGTTCTACTGCTCTCTAACCTTTGTTTGACTCTATAGAGATGTTCTCAGGTACTACTCTCTACTCTCTACTCTCTACTCTCTACTCTCTACTCTATAGGTCTCTACAGAGACTACTCTCTAGTACTAGTCTCCACATGGCCTAGATGGTATTATTGTTTTACTACTCTCTAGTACTAGTCTCTACTCTCCAGTACTAGTGATTACCATGACCAACTGTCTCTACTGAGTCGCACACACTCTCTTCAGTTCCGGGACTCTCCAGTAGTTCTAGTGTACTACTAAAAAGTACTGTATACTAAAACGTACTGGTTCCTATAATTGATATAGTGGTCTGGAAGAACCCATACTTGTACTGAAGGAAAGGTCTTTTTTGACCAGTATAAGGAATTGATTGGTTCCGATCAGCTAAAGATAATAGTAGTCAAATCTAGATTTTCAATTGAATCATTGATTGGCTAGAACTGGACGTTTCATTGTACAATGTTTAATTTTTGGTAAAAGAATTAGACCTTTGGACCATTAAATGAGAGATTTGTGTAGATTTAAAGTCAATGATTGACCAGAAATGACCAGAAATGACCCGAAATGACCAGAAATGACCAGAAATATCCAGAAATATCCAAAACTATCGATATTTATTATAGAATTGTATGACAAAATCCATTTAAATGACCAATCCAAAAGTGGACATCCATACATTTGCAGTTCATCAACTCTAGAAAGAATTATCTAAAGAATAATTGGAAATCAGTTCTTGGAATGATACGTTTCGTGGAGTTATAGAATGAAAACTGAAATTAGAAGAAAAGGTTTTAAACCGTCCAGTTTTTTGGGGTCTTTAGACTCAATGAGATCTTGTGAAACATGGTTCAAACGTGGACCCGGTTTGAATGATGAAGCAAAAGTAAAGAGGAGTATTTAAAGATTAAACATTTTATTAGACGAAATTAGAATGTTTTAGACTTGAATGTTTAGATTTCTACTTCAAAAATGTTTGGAAAAGAGAATTGGATGGGCTCTAGTGTCGAGAAATGGGCGGAAAAAATGGCTTTTAAACGATTCATTAATAAATATTCAATTCTGAAATTTATTTCTTATACTATTTGATTTGTTGATGGTTCAGATCTATGGCTAATTCTATGGCTAATTCTATGGCTAATTCTATGGCTGTTTTGGAGCTGTTTTGGAGCAGTTCTGGAGCTGTTTTGGAGCAGTTCTGGAGCTGTTCTTTAATCATATACATTGAGATCAAGCTACTCACGTGAAATGTATTTTTTTTTTTTAAAAAACGATTCTTATAGATTCATTATGAAAGATTTACAATATCCACTTTTCTGGTTCTTTAAGCTTTTGATGGTTGGTGGGGGAAGAAGAATATCATGTGACATCTCACTATAAAGACATTGTGCATAGATTTTCTTGGGTCCAAACTCCGGGCGGGTTATTATTCCTGAATAAAAGGTGCCAAGATGTTTTGGGGTTTCATGTCAACAACTGCCGGCTACGAAAGCCGCAAGACGTGCACGGCGTACACATGCAAGCCGAATGGGAAATGTACAAGGGCTAATGGATGATACCTTTGAATATACTCTAATTAATCTCTGCCGTGTGCTATTTATGATTCCCTAACAACTTTCGAAAGGTAGAATTTCTTGTTAAATTTGGAGCTAGCTGATTCCATTTTTTTTTTTTTGGGGTTTGGAATTTCTCATATTTTCAGTATTGATGATTAGAGCTCGGCGCTCGGGGGTTCGGCGCTCGGGGGTTCGGCGCTCGGGGGTTCGGATTACTTTCAATTTCTCTTCATCAATCCCCATCAATCCATCCATTCCTACTTTCTTATCATTCGAAAGTTATCTCCTTGTCCATGAAATACGCTTGACTGTATATCTTTTACCACCGAGGTCCGGGATTATTGTACCACCGAGCTTCGGATTCTTCCACCACCGAGCTTCGGATTCTTCCACCACCGAGCTTTTACACTATTGACTTCAAACTTCAACTGTGACTCCCAAAAAAAAAACGGTAATACTCTGCAAATAAAGTCTGAATTTATACCACTAAATCAACCTTCTAAAACTTTCTAATACTCTAGAATCGTACACTGGACCATTTTGGAAATGTCTAGGACTATATGTGTTGATTCAATGTACTGAGATTCTTCGTATACTTTCTGTTTTGGTTAATTGAACTTAAATATTTTATATTTATGAGTAAGAAATAATGAGTTTTGTATTAAACCCTTTTTTTTTTTTGGATCTAAACTGTCTCAGCTCGTATTTCACTTCCAAAGTCTTTACCCAAATCTCTAGAACTTCTGGAACCTCTAGAATCTCTAGAATTTCTAAATTTCTAGAATCTTTAGAATCACTAGAATCTCTGGAATCTCTGGAATCTTTTGAATCTCCAAATGCCTAAATTTCTTTGGATTTGATGAAGTATTGGATATTTCTATACACTCATGTCTCCATAGTGAGACTCAATATGCTAATAATCAAGCCATACTTTTTTTTGAAGACTTGGAAGTTAATGGAAAGAGTTTAATTTGGGATTTAAGTGCCCAGAAACTTTTAATCATTTGGTTTATATTCGAGAACTTCCTTTTTTTTGTCATTGAAAATGACCATTTATGACGTTGTGATAGGAATTCTTTCATTTTTTTCTTATTTTTTTGATTTTTGCTCCTTTTTTTCTAGTTGTTTTGAATTTGGCTTGTTTTTCGTGTTTTTTTCTTGTTTTTCTTCTTTTTTTTTGATTTTTTGACTGGAATGATGAAGATTTGTTCCTAATTAAGCCTATTTCATGCCAAAATCACTGTAAAAATTCCTAGTTTTGTAGTTTTTTATAATTGAATTTTGTTCTCTTTATGTGATTCTATAGACTTGATTGATTTTACTAAATATAAGATTTTATAGGGTCAAGTCTATTTTCGGGTCCTAAGAAAAGGTATTTAGTACTAATTTCTGGACCACTTTTGGAAAATCCATTATGAATGTTGGAAAATGGTACTTATATTTGGAGACGTATTTAATGTCTGATGAATTTAATTTACCGTTATACGTAGTCCAGTGTGGCTAATGTCCAGTGTACGTCCATAATAGACAGACAATAGACAGAAATTAGACAGACTGGACAATAGACAGACACTGGACAGACACTGGACAGTAGAGTAAACTAGACAATCTTTAGACCCTGGACACTGGACTAGACTGTAGACTAATAGTATACAGTGGACTGGACATTAGACAGACACTAGACAGACTAGACACTGGACAGTGGACACTAGACAGACTAGACAGACTAGACACTTGACAGTATGTTAGACAGTAGACTGAACAGTGGAAAGTAGACACAGGACAGACTTTACTGTAGACAGAGTCTGAGACTGGACACTAGACAGAGTCAGGACAGATACTAGACTGTAGAAAGACACAGGACAGACACTGGACAAACACTAGACAGTAGACAGGACTATAGAAAAACACTAGACAAACACTAGACAGACATGGACAATGGATAGTATGTTAAAGAAACACTGGACAGACACAGGACTGTAGAAAGACACTAGACTAGACAGTAGACAGACCCTAGAAAGACGCAGGACAGACACTAGACAAACACGAGACAAACACTAGAAACACTAGACAAACACTAGACAAACACTAGACAAACTCTAGACAGTAGACAGGACTATAGAAAAACACTAGACAGACGCTAGACAAACACTAGACAGTAGACAGGACTGTAGACAGACACTAGACAAACACTAGACAAACACTAGATAAACACTAGAAACTCTAGAAACCACTAGACAGACACTAGATAAACACTAGACGGTAGACAGGACTATAGAAAAACACTAGACAAACAGTAGACAAACACTAGAAACACTAGACAAACACTAGACGGTAGAAACACTAGAAACACTATACCAGCCTGTATATTATACTAGTCAATAACCAAAAAATGACCATTTGTAAATAACCAAGACTTCAAGAATCTTTTCGAAAAGTTAATATTGACAATTAAAAACGTTCCCAAATCATTGAAAAAAAAAAAAAAAAAAAAAAAACCCAAACCGGGAAAAAAATTTTTTTTAATAAAAAACCCATTAAAAAAAAAAAAAAAAAAAAAAAACACCCATAGCCGTGAAATCATTGATTTTACATAGAAACCCATTAAATAATGAACCAAAATCTTATTGTTCAGCCAGCCTGGACCAAATATCAATAGTAATGCCGTCTATTAAACGCGTGGATTCTGAAGAATAATACCGATATCACCGATGATTTTTTTATCCGCTCATAAATTTATTAACAATGCTAAGAAAAGTGCTCAAACGAAGTATAAGTTTTTAAACCTTAGAATTGGAGGATTTCTTGTAGGATTTTTTTGGAAGATTTGTGGCTCTTTTCTAGCTTTTTTTGGATGATTTCTGGCTCTTTTTGGATGTTTTCTGCTTCATTTCGGGCCTTTCATTGCCATTTCTTGCCATTTCTGGCCATTTCTAGCTCTTTTCTTGCCATTTCTGGCCCATTTCTTGCCATTTCTTGCCTTTTTCACTAGAATATAATTAAAATAACCCAATTAAAAGAGTTAATTACCGGTAAATCCCGAAACATCATTCTTTAAATCTCATTTTTTCCCCATTTATTCCTTCATACTTTAAGCTGGCTCGGAGATGGTCCCGAATCTCGGACATATCTTGGATCAAACGTTAGAGGCCACTTTGAGCTACCTCGGCTATTTTGATATTTTTAATTGATATCTATATTAGAAATTTGGATATATTTCACTTCCATAGCCAAAATCAATTCCTTACTTATCATACTATGGCTGAGTATTATGTTTCTTGATAATAAATCAATAAAAGCAAGTGCAATTAGTCATTTTTGGACGTTTATAGGTGGTTTTTTGACCGTTCTATTTATTTCGATGAATTCTATGGTGTTTTCTGTATAGAGAGTGGAAAATCCCAAGAAAAAAGATCCAAATATGGATCCACAGGCGACGTTTTAGTGTATTCAATTCAGATTTACATATATAATCTCAGATTTTTTATATGATTTAAGACTAGATCAATTTATGATTATAGACTGGTTAAAAGGTTTAAAATTGATGAATTGAAGGGGAAATGGTTGTCTAGAATATCTACTGATTTAATTTTCTATGGAGTATCTCCCATAACTCCACCGAAAAATCATTTATAGTTCCAGTTTTCTCAGGCCATGTACTCCTTCATCTCAGGATTCCAGCCATACCATTTTTAATCCGGTTCGATTATTCCTTCGTTTTGTATGTTGACTAATAAGTAGTGCGCCTGGTATCACATCTACTGCCATATTCCACTGCCATATTCTTCTATAAATTATGCTAAAACATTAATAATATCTTCTAATTCTGATTTCTTTTATAAATCTTCCAATATTTAAATTTATAGCTGGCGAGGGCTCAGAACCATTCTTCAAATTTTAGACCTCATAACCTTTCAACTCGGGCTCATAACCTTTATTCAAGATATTGGGCAAGGAATTTTTCCACATTCAATTTTTTTGGTTGTTTCTCGTGAAAAAAATATTCACGACTTTTCAACTAAACTTTTATGCCCTCCATTTCTACCATTTTTGTATTCATCGCAAGAACCTCTTTCAAATATTCACTCCAAATCCTTTTTTTTATATTCCCCATACCTTTTTTTCTATGTTTTTTACGTTAATTATGATGATTTGGATGACAAAATGGTGAATTTTACTTTTAAAACCTCAAAACTCACCCAGAAATCACTCAAAAATCTCAAAAATCACCCAGAAATCACCCAAAAATCTCTAAAATCACTCAAGAATCTTTATATTCAGTTAAGTTCACCATTATCCAAGTCCCAATTACCAAAAATATCAATAAAATGAATTAAAAACCTTTCAAGTAATGAGAAGCTTCTGAAATTTGTAATTTGTAATGTTTTTTTTTTTTTTTTTTAAAAAAAAAAAAAAAAAAAACCTTTAAAAAAAAAGAAGAGTTTGAAAATTTTGTAATTTATTATTTTTTTTTTTTTTTTTGATAGAAAAAATCCCAAACTTATCGGTCTTTTTTCACCTTTCATATTCTTCCCATATCAATTTCCTATATTGATTTATCCATAATTAACATTTCGAACCATTTTTTGAATTCAAAAATGGTGATTTTGGGCCAGTTCATGGTCAACCGTCTCCTTAAGAACTTCCCAAAGTTGAACACTTAATTGAGGGTTTGGTGTAGTTCTTTTCAGGCAATTTCTATGAGTTCCACAAATCCAGAAAGACGTTTTTAACCTTCAAATGTTATTTATATTTGATTATATAACTGTATATTTAAGTTGGAGAAAATCTTGGAAGTTTTATGAAGAAATTGAACCCAGGAGTTTAGTTTTAATGATATTTGAGAGAATTGTATTCTTCGTGGACCCAAAACGGTGGTTTTTTAGTGGAATTTTGGAAATATAGCTTGAATTTGGTTGAAATTGGTTGAATTTGATTGAATTTGGCTTGAATTTGGCTTCAAAATGGTTGAATTTGGCTGGAAATTGGTTGAATTTGGCTGGAATTTGGCTGGAATTTGGGGGATCCTAGAGTTTTGTTCAGAAAACTAGTAAAATTGGACAAAATCGTTAGAATGGATAACCTGAAGAAGATATAAAGGTTTAAGCAAACGAAGGGTTAATTTAAGGAGGTTTTTTTGGATATTGGAGTATAATTTTGGAATATATTTGTCTGGATTTATCAAATTTCAGTGTTTTTTTCACTAAAATGGAGTAGATTTTGATCCTGGATCTCCCAAATGGGATGGTTTTTGGGTAATTCAATGTTTTAAATATTTTTCTTTTCAATATTTTCATTTGTAGGTCTTGAAAATGTAGTTTATTGAGTCAAAAAGGGGCCCAAACCGAGGTATTTCCTCCCAAAATCATCAATATTTCCACCTATTTCTAATTTATTTCCCCATTTCAAACCCTTTTCCGGGTAAATTCAAATCCCCGATTTAAGAAACTCCTAAAGATGAATTCAATTTTTTATTTGAGCTTTTTTTGGTTTTTTAAAACGTATGGGGGGGCTCATAAAACCTCCTTACTACGACTCACTTAAACTCTAATCTTAAGCACCACGAAATATGGATATTACTATTTTATAATTACGAAAATCACTCTAATGAATTCTTCATCTTCAAATTATCCACTCAGAAAAATCCCCCTTCAAAAATCCCCATTTCTGACTATCCTATCTGAGTTCTCCAAATCTAACTTCCCAATCTATGATTTCTGGTATATTAATCGGTCCTTTTCTGGCCCTGTGATATGTATAAACACCCCTTGAAGCTTTCTGGGACATTCAGAGTGTAAGAATTCACTGGTTTGGTTTATTTTGGCTCAAAAATCCTGTGGAACTGAAACGGAATGGTTAATTGATTTATTGATTTTGAGGTCAAGAATTCAGGTCCAGATTTGGGAATTTCAACTCCATTTATATCTCAAATGGTTCTTTTCATTGGAATCTTTGACTTTTTTATTCTATATTAAGAACTTTTCCAACTTCAAATCTCTTCATTTCAAACCTCTCGAGTACTGCTTTATACATGGGATTTTTGCTAGTGGAGAGAGAAAGATTGGGGTCTGATTTCCTGAACCAATCAAAAAAAAAAAAGAGAAATTTGGTATATCCTGTAAAAGGTGGACTCTTTGCGGCCCGGTTCCGGCTTTTTCCGGAAGGATTACTGTTTGGCGTGGTCCGGAGTTGTACCTTGTATGCGTATATTATGGTCGTCTACAGTTGTTTGCGTCCATTGTACGGATATCTGCTCAACCCGATAACTCCATGGCCGATATCTCCAAGGCCGATATATCCTGAAGACTTTGTAGAGCTTTTAAAATAAGCCTAGGGCTCGAAATCGGCTTTTAAATCCGGTTCTTTTTGATGCACCTAGAAATGAAGGTTCCAGTGGAAGTTTACAGGCGGATATCTCCAGGTTGGATTATCCCCAGACTAAGTATAATATATTTTTGAAAAGCCTATTTTATGCCAAACATGGGGGAAGATGTAAAACAAAAAGATTCCTCGAGGATTTGCAATAAATCCATGAAATGATCAAGTACAGGACGTACAGATTCTTAGTAGAGTAGTTTATTAGAGATAATCAGTTAAATATTTTGCCAATTTCAAATTTTTGTCCACTACCAAATTCTCCTGTTTTCATTTCATGAATACTGAAATTTTGGAATCTATACTAAGCATATTTGAAGACTAAGTCTAATTTAAGAGGAGGTGCTGGGGATTAGGGTTATATGCAGTCTGTTATGAGGAAATCCATGGATATTTCCATTTCCACTCCACAACTGATTTTAAAATTCTATTAATTATCCTTTAAAACGATTATCCAAATCCAAAGATATATTTAACAAGTTTTTTCTCCCACCCTGTCTCGTCCTGTGCTGTCCAACTTGTCTATTGTGCCATAGTTAATATATTCTCCACTTTACTACTTCCCCTGCCACTCCGATTCCTTAGTTTTCAATCCTACATTATTGAAAATGACTAGAGAAGTGACCTTGTTTTTATTAGACCTTTATAACTAGAGTATTGGAGGAATTAGGTGGCCTTGAATGACCAGTTCTCCCGATTTTTGGCTCAATAGGTTTTAGACTAGTCACTTTTTGGACTAGCCAGTTTTAGGAACAATCTAGGGGTATTTTTGAATTACCCCAATCAATAAAATCATCAATTTTTCATCCAAACCGAATTTCAAGCTTTAAATTCCAATGAATCTAAAGTCGTGCCATGTTCAAGTTTTATTTGATTGTATCTGGAGGTCTGTAGGATTGGAATTTACAGAAATCCTTTGAATGGTATATTCACATTTTCATGCTGATTACAGCCACATAACTCAATACTTTTTTTTTCATCTCCTTGCTCTTGAAATGATTGCCTCTTTGAGGGTACATTTTCACGTATATTCAATCGAGATTCTCTACGTCCAGAATGGATATTTTAAATTTTTTTTTTTAGTAGATACTTTTCTTGGCTGATTCTGATTTGTTCATTTCGGTTATCTTCCTGAATAATCTTTGTTTAGTATGGGTACGTTTTGGTATTCCTTTTAACAGTTCGTTGCTCACATTTCATCATTCGCACTTATCCCTAGATTTCCCGTTTAAGCCCAAAATTAGAAAGAAAAAAAAAGAGAAAAGAGAGGTTAAAAAGTGATTTGGTTTTAATGGATTCAAAATCTCCCTGATTCTACAATCATATAGCTAAAAACCTGGCTTTCTAGAGCCTTGGGGTTGATGAGTTTTGGGGATATCAAGTTGAATCACGTGATATACACTTAACTCAGAACCCATTGTGTAAGCACCACACAAATATTTATAACCAATTGCTATTATCAAAAGATCAGTTTCAAAAGACCAAATTCAATACTTTAGCTTGGTTTTTTTTCTATGGTAAAATGTGTTGTTGGGATTGAAATCTCGCGACCTGCATATAACAGCGTATTTCCCAAATAATGGGCCAAAAATCCCCCAAAACCCCAAAATTCGTATAAATTAAATCCTAAGTATGATAATTTCATCCCACATTAACCCTATATTACATTATATTTCTTGGATCATAGCTCACTCTTGAGATAATTGAATTAAGTATGGTGGTTGATGTGGCACGTGACGTCAGAACAATGGCGCCCCACCAAGCAACAAGAAGTATGCAAGTGAAGAAATGAACAAGAGAAATGTTGAAAGGGCGATATAAATATTGTGATTTATTTTTTTGAGCAAATTTCAAAGAAAATCTGTCAACTTTAGCCACAATAGTATGGAATGACCTGCACAGAAGCTCACATATCCACATTCATTCCATAGAGACATTTTCCAATGAAATTTCTTAAAATGGATAATACTGATTAATTTGGAATTGCTAAAAATGATTATATGAAAATTGATGAAATAAATAGTATAGATGGAAATATTAATGTAGTAGGGAAAGTAGGGTGTTATATGCAGGACGCGAAGATTATATAGATGATTCTTATTAATTAAGAAGTGGAGTAAAGATTTCATGTGTTTAATGATTATGGAATCAGTACTAAGTTTAATAAAAATTGTTTATATGAAATATACTGGATGTTTGGTTAATGCACTACCAGAGTCGTGTATTTACCAGAGTCGTGGATTAACCATGATTATGAGCCCTGGGATTGGTAAATGCACTAAGGTGGTTATGAGCCCTGGGATTGGTTAATGCACTACAATAGTCGTGTATTAACCAAAGTCGTGCATTTACCAGAGGAGTGCAATAACCATGACTATGAGCCTGGAGATTGGTTAACCATGGTTATGAACATTGGAACTGGTTAGTGCACTACCATGGTCATGAGCCCTGATATTGGTTAATGCACGACTCCGGTAGTGCACTAACCATAATTATGAGCTGCAATAATCACTACGCTTTATTCCTAACATTCGCATAAATAGGAACACCAATCTCATTCGTCTTCAATAACTCTAATAAGTAAGGTGCTTCAGAAAAGTCTCAGTCATTTGTATTCGTATCTTAAGCTAGTTCTATATATAACTCTTTCTGTCTCTTGTATAATTGGACTTTTCAATACCTTCAAAAGTGGGAATCCGCTTTATACCGAACTGATTAATGAATGTTATTAGTCCGGTTATTACAACTAAAGGTTGTTAATACCGATCGGTTATGATCGTATTGCAAAGCTTTAAGAAGCTTTTGTTGAAGCTTATGGTGAGGTTTGGTTGATGATGATGGGATCATGTGCGTTCAGCNTTTTGTTGAAGCTTATGGTGAGGTTTGGTTGATGATGATGGGATCATGTGCGTTCAGCCCCATTTATTCTTAGTACCAGTATTAGTGGTGGCAGTAGACCGAGTATTCCGATTAGTACTAGTAGTCTGTATCAGCTATACTAGGAGTCAGTATACTAGGAGTCAGTATAGTAGACAGTATAAGTAGACAGTACAAGTAGACAGTACAAGTAGGAGTCAGTGGAGATCCTTTAAACATGATATAGAAGATACTCAAGGTATACTTTCATCACTGGAGACAGTAAAAAGTT